>JADKLZ010000687.1:33411150-33438587 GCA_021533235.1 Biomphalaria straminea | reverse complement strand
TATATATATATATATATATATATATATATATATATATATATATATATATATATATATATGTAGGAAACCTCCTGAAATTTTCAAAATATTCTAAACACTGATGCAAATCTCCTTAAAAACAGATACAATTGTAATTTCGGGAAGTCATTCAATAAAATATAAAAAAAATCCTACTCGCGATTAAAATAAACGGCATTGTTAGCTTTCATTTAACAAAAATGTTAAAATAAGGCGAATTTTAACCGAAACAAGAAGTTCAAATACTTAATTTACTTAAATAATTACGGGCATACAAAAAAATATAAATCTATCTAGACCTCTAAAAAAAACGATATTTTGCTAGTCAATAGTAAATTTAAAAGATATCTGAATGCTTATTTACTTTTTCTTGGAAAACTACTATCTACTGTAGATTGTTCGTAAAATTAATTTGACAGTGATTTTGTACTTCGTAAAGTGTGAATAAAATGCAAAGATGAATTTATTTTTTAATACTTAATTTTAATTTTCATTTATCATTATCCCTACCCAGAATGGGCCCCACGCAATCAGTTTCGAATAGAGCCAGCAATCTGTAGGACCGGCCCTGGGTGCAAGCTGCCACCCACAACTCAACTTAGTAGCTTCCACTTTCTTGTTACAATAATAAAGAAAAGACACCCCACCTCATTAGCACATGGTTGACCGTAATCTTCATACATCTAGGCTAATCTACTACTACATTAACCAGTGGAGGCCTACATGTTCATTTGCTACTTAGAAGTTAATTTATTTGGTGGGGCGAAAAAATGGCTAGAATTTGGCTACTCAGAATCCAGGGGGGGTGCACCCCTTTGCACCCCCCTGCGGGCGCCCATGTACACAGCAATAGAAGAATAGATTTAAAAAATCATTTTTTCGTTGGTCTTAGGCGACCTCTGGCAAAACGTCAATTGACCCCCAAAGGGGTCGCGATCCACAGGTTGAGAACCCATGATTTAGAAAGACAGAGTTTATGAGTGCTTTTAAAAAGACATAGGCCTAAAACGATTTTTATACAAAAAACATTGTGCAGTGTTTCATCCATCTAGCGTAGTAGACATATTACTTGCATTTAAAACATTGAATTTAGCCCAGTAAGAAGCTTATTATAATTTTATTTTATTACAAATCTTATATCAACTGTGTCTGTATGGTAAAAAGTTCGTACACGTTATTCCCACACACCCTGAAATTTTTGCAAAATTATTTTTTTTTGCATGATAACACAATAATTATTGTGTAATTAATTATTTTGTTTGGTATCTTGAACAACGGGAAAAAATAGTACTTGAACGATGCGGGGGTATAATTAAATAATTTAGTTGAATTAGTCTCCTTGAGGACTCGAGCCTTGAATGAACATTTTTTTACGTATTTAAAAAAAAAAAGATCATGTAAACATCCTCCCCTACCTCCCCCCCCTTTTTTTTTTAAACAACTGTTCCAGACAAGTGATCTAGGTCAGATAGGACCATAGCGTATTGAGAAAGCTAAAGTACAACAGTGTGTCTTGTGTATATCTATAGTACAGATTTATATATCTAGGTCGACCATTGATTAATACAATTATACTCAATACATCAAGCTTTGTTGGTGCTCTTTTCTATGTATTTTTATTTTAATCTGAGTATTAAAGACCGATGTATTTCGAGACATATTGAAGCCAATCCGCTTTCTTTAAACAGTAGCCAGAAATAAATTCTAGATAATGTTCCATAAGTTTCCACTAGTTCCTGACATCAAATAGGACTGATGGAGAGCTAACAAGTTATCGCCCTTGATAAGAACTGCCAAACCAAAGTAAACAGTTTTGTGTTATCAAAAAATCCTTAAAAGTTGAACGGACCGAGAAACAAAAAGGATAATGTTTTCTTTTTATTGGTTCTCTCCCTTTCACACTGAGATATCTAAGAATAACTAAGTCGGATAGCTTGGCTTTTTAGAATCTTGATATAAAAAAAGAAGATGGACAAATGGTAAGTTAACTATAATCTACTTTTAGAACATTTTTTTAAAGACTATAATTGTGTTTGTTTCGTTTCTTTCATAGTATTAAATGTAGACTTTTTAAAAGTTACTTACATTAGCACTTGTTTGTAATAGGCCTACATATTTTTAGGAGCAAGCTAAAAAATTATGGTCGTTTATTATATTTTTTTACTTATAAATTTTAAAATTTAATATTAGATTTAATAATATCAAAATTAAACCAATAAAATATAGAGCTTTGAAGCTCAAGTGTTTTGATAATAAAGTAAAATTCCCCTTTCAGACCTTGCGATCTCTAGTGCAGATGTTATTAAGGTAATCTGTGCTTTGTCAATGGCTAACGTCACGTGGCCAGCAAAAACCACAGACAGTTGAGTTGGATGGACTCAGAGGCGCCAAAAAAAAATCCCAGTCTTCACCGAGATTTGAACCCAGGACAGCAGGTTCGGAGCCAAGCGCTTTACCACGCAGTCACCGCGACCCGTTTGAAAATAGTTCGTCATAATTTGGTTCAAGTTGGGACGAAGATATTTTAAAGACTGAACTAAGGTGTTCATTCTCCAGCCTATTTCTGACACAACTTTTATAAAACTTGAATACTAAAACAAGGTTGTCACAAATATATAAAGATGCAAATATTTCACGGAGTCTATGAACATTAGATAATTTAGAAAAATGTTTTTTTTGACGAGCCCCTGCAGAGCTTTAATTTGGAAACATTTATAAATAGGCTAATTGTCTGTGATGGTTATAAGATTGGACTTCAAGCTACAGTAGACGAACATATCTAAAATATCTATATCTTTTAAACATCGCTGATATATTGAAATATGATTTTTTTTTCCAATTCGCCATCAATTAAGTTCAACTTACGTTCATGTTCATCAAATAAGTTCAAGTTATGTTCATGTTCATCAAATAAGTTCATGTTATGTTCATGTTCATCAAATAAGTTCAGGTTACGTTCATGTTCATCAAATAAGTTCAAGTTATGTTCATGTTCATCAAATAAGTTCAAGCTATGTTCATCAAATAAGTTCAAGTTATGTTAATGTTCATCAAAGTAGTTCAAGTTATGTTTATGTTTTATAAACTTTTCTTCCTTCACATCAAATCTGTGAATGCAAGTCGTCTTTAATTATTATTATTGTTAGTGAATAAAACAGATATCGTCATTAATGATACTTTTGTACTTGAATCTTAACATTTAATTTATTTAAGTGAAATATATGAAAAACGATAGCCGTGCGGAATGTTCAAATATTTCACATCCCATATGATAGAAAAACACTTTCTTAATTTTCTATTCACTAAACTCGTGTTTAGATGTGAAATACCTCAATATATTATAGTGCTTATAAACTGTTTTGATTGACAATAAAACATCAGTGGTTTGTCTTTAAAAAGAAAACTTTTGGAATGAGTTTTACATTTTTTATTCCACATTTTTACATTGTTTTACTAGAACGCACCCGAACGAATAACAAACACCAATTTAACAGTTGCCTTCACTCGCTTGTCTGAATTACAATTAACTTTAGCCTAACGAAGTTTTGTCACTGCGCTTTTGCGAATTTCAAATCAGGAGACGCAACATGGCGCAACAGAAAAAAAAAATAAAATTCGCAAAATTACTTCAATATTTTCACTTGTATTAAGAACTTCAATTTTTGCATTGCGATTATTTTTTTTTAACATGAGGCGTGCCAGATTAAACCTTCCAGTGGGCCGGAGTTGGTGCGGGGAGTGGAGTTTGCTTATCAATTGTCTATCTGACTCTATCTGTATTTAGATAATTATCAAACTTTTTTTTGGTCAGAAATAATTCAGCAAAGTGAGATAGAAAAGGTGATGCGGCCAGATCTTCCAGATTTAGCGCTATTTAATCAACCCAACTATTATAAATTTCCTATAAGATACTTAAATAAAAATATGGTTCGGATAAGCAGATCACAATTAATGCATAGGGCAACTTGGAACTGGCTTTCTAAAAATAATAAGAAAATGAACAATTTTGTGTGACTTTTTTTTTCAGCGTTAAACTTTATGTTCTTGGCAACCAAGTTAGCGAGAAGACAGCTATAATTGAAAAGTTGCTAGGCAACCAAGATAGTGTTAACTTGTTAGCATCTCCAACATCCTTTTCTGTGTCGTCAGTAAGAAACACTTCAGCAAGGAATGTCTCTGTAGCCCAGTGGGTGACACAATCTGGTAGGTATTTATGATTTTTATTGCGCTAAAGTGCTAGATATAGGCCTAATTGTTTTGTAAGTGGAGAGGGGATGAGATATAGATCTGTATATTTTGCCTTCTCTAAATCATACTAAATGAAGATACTGTCGCACTATTGAAGATAGGGCATACACGCACTTGCAAATTACTGCCCTTTAATTAAAAAAAAGTTTAATAAAAAGGCATTGTTTACAGTTTACAGTATTGTATATCGCAATAATCATTTTGATTCTTTTTTTTTTTTTAATCATTTTGTTACACTTGTTGGATACGATGTTGGTCCCTAGTCTTAATTAGAAATATAGATGTAGTCTATTTAGCATTTAGGAATATATGTAGGCTATAAACCGGCTATATATATTGAAACTATAGCCTATAATTTAAATTCCTATTGTCAGTTATTTTTAATGGAAATATGACCAAAAATTGTATGTCATTTGCAAAATTATAGGCCCCAGATCATGTAAGCAATACATTATGATTATACTGTAATATATATAACAGAAACATTATTATTTCGATTAACATCAACAGCAGGCCTACATATTGAAGTTTGGGATTTACCTGACGGAGAAGTAAGTACATATAAATCTAGATTTTTTTTTTTTAATCATAAATTAGTTAAAAATATGTGGGAAAATTTAAAGATATTGATCTTTTTGTTCTATAACAAGAGCAATTGGCTTAAAAAAAACGTTAGCTGTAGCCAGACAATTGTCTACCATGAGTATTTAAATTAATAAAATAGTGGTGATGTGACTTGATTTTTTTATATTTTTCATAAATTATGAACATTATAACACATACATCCTATAGTACAGTCGATTTAAATGTCTTTTTATAACAGATTCAAAGGGAAGTTCTTTTCTCAACTCTGACACCAGGACTGTTTCTATTGTTATATCCAGTTCACAAACATGATTGCATTGAGATGACCACTCAGTGGTCACAAATTAACAACTGGGTTTGTTTATAAGATATAGTTTTACGTGTGTTTGAATATATAAGTAACTTTTATATTTGTTAAGAATGAAAAATTAATCAAGCTCTCTAACCATTATCTAAGCTGGTTATAAAATTGACTACATAATATTCTTCTTCTTCTTCTTCTAACCAGCTTTTTTTACTGCTGAGCTGTCAGCTCTTTTGCAGACTGTGCCAAGGAAAAATACTGTGCTGTTTTTTTCAGTTGCTCAGCACTGCCATAAAGGGTGTTGGTTATGTTGGGCTGTAGTGGTAGTAGGGTCTGCCTAAGGTGGATTAGGAGGGGGCATTCAAAAAGGATATGGTTTACAGTTTCATAAGGGTGGGAGCAGTGTCTACAAAGTGGGAGTTGTGTGGGATTTATTTTATTGAGATGATAATTTAAATGTGGTGTATGTCCTGTTCTTAGTTGGAAGATTGTACATTGATCTTTGCGGGGGAGGAAGTTAATACTCCAGTTTGTTAGGCATGTTCATTTTTTTGTACATGGCTCTGCCTGTGTTTCCTGTTGCCCATTGGTTAAGCCACTCCTCTTTGTAGTTGTTGATTAGCATTGACCTTAGGGTGAGGTAGTTGACAGGTCTATCTGGTTGTTCCATAGATGACCCTGCCTTTGAGAGCTTATCTGCCCTTTCATTTCCCGTGACACCAATGTGTCCAGGGATCCACTGTAATATGATGTTGATGTTTAAATTGGTCATCATCTGGTGTATTATCATTTTTAGTGTTGTCAACTCTCTTGGGCTTTTTGAGGTGCTGCTGTTAAGTGCTTGAAGAGTGGATTGTGAGTCTGTAAAGACAACAATATCTGATGGTGCTTGTATTCCTTCGTGTAATTTATTTTCGACTGTCTGCAAGGCTATGGTAATTGCCTCAATTTCAGCTTGGAAGTTTGAGCAGTAGTCGCCACAGGGTGCACTTATTTCAAAGTGTATATTTTTGGGGAAGACCAGGAAGGCACCAAGACCGGCATTGATGGTGGCTTTGAAGGCTGATCCGTCGGTGTATATATGGATGGTTGTTTTTGGATAGCTTTCAATTGTTTCAAGCGTGCCTACTTTGAGCTCCAGTGGATTGGATTCTTTTGTCAGGGTGTTATTTATTAAATGTGTTTTAATTGCTGGTTGTTTATAGTTAAGTCCAGGAGTTATGTTTGGGAATCTGGTAATTTTTTCTCTGTTATTGGGTAGATGGTGTTTTAAGGCTAGTTCGTCAGTAAGTTGAATCAGTGTTCTTTGTTTTTTTTTTATTGTTTTTCCTATTTCTTTGTGTTAATAGTTTATTTGGATGGTCGTCCTCCAACCTTCTGTATCTCTCAATAGCTTCTAAAGCTGCTCTGTTGCGCCTTAACTTAAGAGGTTCAATATTTGAGTCTATTTCACAGGCAGCTGTGGGAGTGGTTCTCATACCTCCACTGATCAGACGCAAGGCTTGGTTTTGGACTGCGTCCAAAGCTGACTGATAGGTTTTGTTGCGGCTACTTGTATGGAGAGACAGTTATCCATGACAGATCTGACGTATCCAGTGTATAACTGTCTTAAGGTTTTCTTTTCAGCTCCCCAGGATGTTCCTGCTAGGTGTTTCATTATGTTTAATCTATGAGATGCCTTTTCTTTTAAATCAGCCATAAAGTGTTTTAGAGACATCTTTGGACTACATAATATAATTAAAATGCATTTTTTATTACTTGATCTATATGATTTAAATCAAATGAAAAAAAAATAAAAATTTGTTCAAAGTATTTTAAATTAGATGCTATAGAGTTTTCCAATTTTTAATGTTTCATATTAATACAATTAAAATCAGGTTTGTGGCCTTGCTGAATTAGAATTTCAATAATCTACTTATCAGTTTCCAGGTAGTTTTGTCATTATCACACTCTATCAAACGTGTCCATTAGACAACAAAGAATTGACAAAAGTATTGGAAGCTATTAATAACAACATCCATGATTGGTTACTTGAGAGGAAAATTTCTTTCAAAAAGAATTTAGCTGAAGTGAAGTAAGTCATCTGAAATTTCCGCTTAACTTCAACTTTTCATTAAATTAGAAGAAATAATATAATAAAACAAAAGAGGCCTATAGATTACTTACACAAAAAAGTCTTCAATTAATTAATAGAAAATTAATTGAAGTTTGTTTACATAAATATTTTTTTTCTTTCTCTCCCTCCCCCCTTTTCTGTTAAGAGGTATAATCAAAGAAGCAAAAATAAAATGCAGAAATCAAAATAGGAAATTTGAAGGGAGAGCATCCTTGAGTTCATATGTTTCCACATTAAGGCAAGCTATGAAGAGAACTATTGTGATCAACAAACCAGCTATAGTAGTCAATCCTTTAAATGGTTTGGTAAGTTATTAATATGCAGATTTGTAACTTAAATAAAATACTCCTTTTTAGATCTAGATTTAGATCTTACCAACTTTTTATTTTTATTTATAAATAAAAAAGTATATTACCTTTCTTACCAACATTTTAAACATAAAAATGTTTGTCATATATAATTTTTTATCTGCATATTTGTGAATATGCACAATATTTCATGTCTTTAATTAAATCCAAGGAGAATACATTTCTACTTACTATAATTTGGTTAATTTTATTTAGGGGATATCAACACTGAGAGAGAAAGTAATATCTTTGGCATCAAGTGTCAACTTTCCTTCATGTAATTTTGAAAATGATATTTCTAAGGAATCTGGGCTGGATGATATCAATAAAGTATTACTAGAGTTGCTGGAGTCGGGAGATATTTTTATTCCTTGGCATCTGTTTCACCAGATGTTAAATGCGGGGTACGTTGACATTTTTATTTACATGTTTTTGTTCACCAGAGAAATTTGAAATAGTTGAAATTATGTTATTTAGTATTTTTTATGATGGGTATTTGTATTAATATGTTTTGTTTCTTTACAAGTTTACTTCTAGATTTAAATTCAAGAAATCAGCAGGTGAATAAAGCTATCAAACAACTAGAAGATGCAGTAAGTCTATATACTAACATTATCATTAGAGACTATGAAAAAAAAAGGACTTCTTTACACAATCAATTCACAGTTATCTGCATTGACATTTTGTTTCCTTCTGGCATTGAAACCAATAGAAATGACCGAAGTGCAGTCAAGGAAAAAAGTGTGATAAGTTTGTTGCATCTATAATTAACTTAAATAACCAGATTAGCCTGTGGAACTATGTGGAACATAATAATCAAATTTTAGGAAAGAATGTTTGTAATTTATAAGATAAGATTATAGTGTTGAGAAAGACTTATTTATTGAAACCAAAATAATTTAACTTCATTGTGTATTTTTTAATACTTATAATTTTTTTATAATAATAAAAATATATTTTTTAAATATTTTTATTACAGGGCAGAGTTAAAGTCTTTGATCTGTCATCATTTAAGAACACTGAAAATTCTAGTATTATTCAACCTGATCAATGTCCACAGTGTGGCAGATGCAACAACCATCTTTCTTTGTTTAGTGAAAAGCCAATTACAAATCCCATCAGCTTTCACAAATATATTTGCATAAATCCTCAGGTCTTAGCTAGCATGCTATGCGACTGCTTTGTATCAAGGGATAGAAAAACATTTAGGTAAAAACAAAATGAAAAAACAAACCATAATTGAATATTTTATTCAATCATATACCATCCCATTATTATCAGTAGGGTATAATAATAGCATTCTTTCATTCTTTGGTCTTTTTTCAATTCAAAATTATTGATGTTTGTGTTTAAATGTTCATTTAATTTCATTTAAATAATTTAATACATGATTTTTTTCTTTTTAACCTAACCCTAAAATGTGTAATTTCATTATTTCATTTTCAATGAGAAATGAAACAAAAACTTTTTGTTATTTTTTTTTAGAATATAAGTATGATAGTTTCATTGTAATTTTTTTTTCTTTCAGCTTAGAGGCTTCCAAATTTTGGCCCAAAGATTCAGGCTTCAAGTCACCTGATCCAAAAACATTAGCTAATAACATAAACCTGATATCAACTAAAGGAGTAATAAGGGAGGCTTTGTTCCCAATTTTATGGCAGGTGGGAAGAAGAATAGATCTAAAATATAAATTATTTTTTTTTGTAAAAGTGTTTGTTAAGACTTTGATGGAACAAAAAAATATAGATAGCCTAATTTATTTAAAAATCATTATTTATGACTTGTCAATTTTACTGGAGGCCAATACAAGGAAATCACGAACAGGGACATCCTCGTATAACTTTGCATCATACCTTCATGGAGGACCTCAGAAAAGTGGAAACCAAGGTGGGAGGAGGCTTCAGACATTGCCAATGACAGATCTTTATGAAGACGGCTTGGCATCCAATGCGCTGAACAGCGCGGGAGGCCCTAAGTCTAAGTCAATTTTACTAACAATACAAATGACAAATTACAATGATTTATAATAGAACTTTGTTTTTATATAACTAATGTTAGGTAAAAGTAGTTCAAAACTATTTTGGTTGACCCCATTTATTATCTTCCCTGTCTCTCCAAATTAGTGTCTCCAACCAGGAAGGAATGCAAACTCTATTCTTAACATTTTTGGCTATTTTTAGCACTAATGGAATTTCACTTTTTTTTCTCAAAACAAATTTTCAGTAAAAATCTTATTTACACATCTCTTGAAACCTTCACGCATAACAATTAGAATGTAAGAGATACTTTTTTGTCATGTGTGAAGTCCCCATGTCTAATGAACTAAAAAGTATAAATAATGACACCATTTTATTTGTGCATATTTATTCAATAAAATATATTTAATGCTTTACTGCATACAAGCATTCTTTTATTCTTTCAATGTTTTTTTTATTCAGGAGCATGAACTTTGTCAGACACAAATTCAATACAGTCTTGATATTTTAGAAGGTCTGGGTATCTTGACATCAACGAATCCAGAGCCAACAGAATGTTCTGGTTTAGCAATGCCAGAATTTCCACAACTTTCACCAGTTGAATGCCATGCATTAATCTTTGCTGATCAATTGCCTGATACTAAACCAGTAATTTTTAGATAGCCCAACCTAGAATTCATAGTTTGTTTTTAATCTTGGAATTTTTATATTCAATATTATTCATAATGTTTTTGATTACTTAAAAAAAAACTTAAACATTAACTGCAATCTGAAGATAACGGTGCCATACATGACAATACAATACAAGCATAAACTAGAATGATCAGAGCAAATTAAAAAACAAATTTTTTGCTATCAGGACAAATATTCACATTTTTAATGTCTTCTTTTCAATCATGAGTGGCCCATGTGTCATGATCACTCTCTCAACCTTGCTGGTGTGATCCAAAGAAATGATGTGCATTACATTTGGCACAATAAATATTAATTAATAACAAACACTACAGTTTATTTAAATGATATAAAACCTAATAGCGAGGGAGTTTAACTTGATATATCTACAGACCACAATTATTAATTTGATTAATTTGGTCTTAGCACAAATAAAGTAACTAATTTCTTTATTCTTGATGAATAAAAAAAAGATATATATATATTTTTTTTATTCTCTGAGAAATAGTCAAATCAGCATTATGCATTTCTATACAAATATTTGTTCATACTTAGAAGCTGAACTGGTCACCCAAACCATTTCCTGGAGATGTACAAGTCACATGGCAACTGGTTGGAATAACAGATATCAGTACTACTAACATCAAAAGAATCTTTGGAGTTATTCAAAGAGAATTTAAACATATTTGTCTTTTCTCTCACTTATGGAATCAGGGAGTACTGCTGAAATTTAAAAATGTGAGTTGATTGTTACAGAGTCTAAATAGTTTTTCTTTTAAAGATTGGATACAAAGTTTCAATATAATTTACTGCTTGACATGTCAAGAATTTTCGGGAAAGTTTGTATGTCCCTTTTTATCCTTCAAAACTATGGAAAATTTTGTGTCTTCCCTTATATTTCGCCATAAAGGCATGCCTTATTTTAAATAGATTTTAAATAAATTTTAAAATTCTAAAGTATACCCAAAAACCTTCTTCAATTTAAAGAGAACAAGTATAAAAAAGGTGTTGTTTTTCAGAATTCAGCTACAGTTTGTATGGAGCAGTCATCCAATGGTTTGGAAGTCTCATGCAGGGTCAGTGGAGATGATCCTGGTCAAGAATCGATGGTGGTCATGTCACTGTGGGCTCACTTAGTCCCAGTCACTAGAGCTGTGGAACATTTTTGTAACCACTTTCTGCCAGGTTTTCTTTACAAGGTAATCATGCTCAATGTTTCATAGCTAGACTGAAAGATTTTCTTTTTACCTTTTTATAAACAAAGTGGCATGGTTGTGTGGTCTGCCTTTTGACTGCCATCATGATGGTCCAAAGTTCAAAACTTGGCTGCTTTCATCTCCTCCTTTGTTGCAGGAGGTTTGAGCTATACATCTTTAAATCTAAAGGAGCACTCAAAACTTAACAACGTAAAAAATCATCTGCAGGAGAATATCATTTAAATAGTAAACACTCGCCTAAATCTAAACCAAATTTTGTTGGGGGTTTAGCCAATGCTTCACCAGATAAATAAATTAACTAGATAAATTAAACAAATAGGCCTAAGGAAAAACATGAATGCTAACACGTGAATGCATATTAACATTTAATAATTTTTTTTTATCTTTTAATAACTCTTCCCAATAAGAAGCTTTTTTTCCCAGGTAAACCAACACTCAAGTTTCAGTATTTACCTTGCTCTGACCAATCAATTTTTAAAAATGATGGCTGCCTGGTTGTGGGGTATGCACATTGGACTGTTGTTCAGTCATCATGATTGTCCCGGGTTCATTCCCCGCCTGCTGCCATCCCAGTAGTCCCTTTGAAGGTTTGGGTAAGGATGTAGATTCTCTTCAACTCTGAAGGAACTTTCAAAGCACATAAAACATTTCAATAACAAAATTTTTTTGTTTACATCTTTAGGTCAATCTAATTCTATTTGGCGATGTGTTTTACAATGTCAGTGAACCAATGCCTGCTGAACCTGTGACATCTTATTTCAAGCTTTTAGTAGCTAAGAGAACAGGCAACAATTTCATCATTACAGAAGGCGGAACAGGGACCATCAACCTGGATTTACTTTTTCCTTTCAGTTGTAAGTACAAACTACAGACACTTGAAACTATATTTGAAAAGTAAACAATTAGTCTCTACTTTGTACAATTCTATTTCATTTTTTAAATTTGTGTTAAATTCTAATCTCTTTTATTTCCAATATTTAGACAGATCTTGTCTTAGTTTATGTCAGTTTTAATGGGCCAGGTTGATTTCATTTTTAAAAAATTGTGTTGAAAGATTACTTAACCCAGTAAATAATTGCTTATGTAAAACATAATAATATTAATTACATCATTGGATAAACATAGAAAAATTAATTTTTTTTTAAAGGATAGTCTGTAACTTATGAGATGTTAATTTTATGCTAATTTTAAAGTTTCTTATAATAAGATTTAAGAAAACAGCATAGATTTCACGTCTAATTGCTGCAGTAAATAAAACATAATTTTGTCTTTGTTCTAAGATGCAATAAAGAAATAGAACAAATTCTATCCTTGTAGTCAAACTTTAAGAGGAAGTGGTGCATTTTGTTTTTGAGTCTTGAGAATTTTTTTGTTCATTTGATTTTTAAACAAGTTTATGATAATAGGAAGGCATGGTGGCTGAGAAGTAAAGTGCTTGGCTTCTGAATCAAAGGGTCCTGGGTTCAAATCATGAAGACTGGTAGTTTTAATTTTGGGAAAAGTAAAGGCAGTTGGTTGTTGTGCTGGCCACATGACACCATCAGAAACAGAGGACATTTACATCATCTGCCCTACAAGGTCTGAAAGAGAAACGTTAATGTTTCTTTTTCCTTAATTCTGTAAGGTGAAGAGTCTAGGAAAGTTTGGACTCCTCAGGAATGGAGCCAATTTGTGATGAACAAATATGATGACATTCTCAATACTGCTTCTCCACAATTACCAGCAACATTGCATAGACAAAGCTTTAAAGTATCATGCAGGAAGTATAAGCAAAGAAGAAAGGTAACACAGGACTCCAATCACTTTTTGTTTGCTATGAAATATTAGATGTATGTGCAGTATGTCACTATATTTAAGAGAAAGATTTTGTGCATGTCAATGAATCTAATAGAAATATGTTGTGTAGGTGCAGTATGTCACTATATTTAATAGAAAGATTTTGTGTATGTCAATAGATTTAATAGAAACATGTTTGTATGTGCAGTACATAATTTTGTACTTCTATATTTAATAGAAAGATTTTGTGTATGTCAATGAATCTAATAGAAATATGTTGTGTATGTGCAATATCACTAAATCTAGAACAAATATCTTTTGTATACTGGTATGCAGTTTACAACTAAATCTAATACAAATTTGTTTTGTATGTGCATGTGTCATTGAGTCAAAGTCGATTTTTTATTCATTTAGATTGCTGAAGTAAAATGGAGCCAAAATCTTGCAGAAGTCAAATTTGATTCCCTTTGTGATTTAACTTTGGCAGAGTCTATGGACAGTGAAGTGGTCAAAGGTCAGCCATTGTTTTTAGAAACATCATAGGACTGGCTCATCTTAAGCTCTCTAAATGTAAATCTTCAAAAGTAATGAGTATTATTGTTATGCAATCTAATTAGTGTTCTTTAAAGATAGACCTTTAACATTTTTTTTCTGTATTGTATTTGTTATTATCATTAATAGAAAGTGAGCATGAAGGAGAATCATACAACCAAGAAAATAATCCAGGAAATACATCTAGTGAAACAATAACCCAGACTACTGTGAAGACAACAAAATCAAAATGCACCCAAACAGATGGAGGCCTTGAGTTATCAGTGTCTACTTCAGATGATTGGTTGAAAGAAGCCACAAGTGTTGCCTCTAAATTTGTATCCGCTGCCATGGCTAGTGGAGTGGCTAAGTACATCACAACTTATGGTCTGTGTTCTGGAGGTACACAAATAGCTACTTCTGCAGAGGTAGGTCAACACTATAATTTCAAAGAATATTTGTGTTACCTATTTATGTTATTTAATAAGATGAGAACTATTGATTGATGAGAAGCAATGAATCAGTTATAGATCTTATAGTAAAAAAAATAATTATTATTTTATTTGTCTAAGTGTAATAAAAAAAAAGTATGCTTTATAATTCTGCAGACTTAATTAAAAGAGTATGTAGTATTGTGAATTCAGAAATGAACCTGGCAGCGATCTTGGACTGCAAAAGTCCTAAACTTTAGTGGAAGTGGCCACCACTTCACTTACCTTAGAGGACGGAAAGGTTACTTTCTTAAGGATCAATGGGGTTAATCTTTTTTCATAAGGGTCATTGGGGTCTTTGGTGTAAAAAAATAAAGGAAGTGTTGATAAGCTTTGTTTTTAAAAAGTTATATAATGAAAATTGCGTACATTTTATTTTAGCCCTGCAGAATGAAATGTTTAAAGCTCTTCTGTTTGTAACTTTTATTTATTTGCCAACTTTGAAGCTCAATTTACCATCCTTGACATTGTTAAGCTTATCATGTATAGTCTCCCTTTCAGACCTTGTGATCTATAGGACAGATGATATAAAGGTCATCTGTTTCTGTGGCCCTCGGTTAATGAGGGTGTCATGTGGCCAGCACAATGACTAACCGCCTTTACTTTCCCACGACTAATGTTAGGTACCCATTAGAGCTGGGTGGACTCAGAGGCGCCCAAAGATCCTGAAATAAAAAATTCCAGTGTTTACCAGGATTTGAATCTGGGACATTAGCCAAGTGCTTTACCGCTCTGCCACAGCTTATGAAAATCTCAAAATGTATATTATAATTTGCTACAAATTTGAACAACATTTAACAAAAAAATGATCAATACTTTAAAAAAGACTTAACTATAAATATTTAATGTAATAAGTGACAAATCTTATTTACACAAATTACAATCTGGAGACATTTCTGAACCTGTTAACCAAAATTCCAAGAAATGAGATGCATGCCTGGGCATTAGCTATGGTTTGAACTATCTCGCCCATTTATGGTATAATTAAATAATATAAGATCAGAACCATCATCATGCTTCCTAATTTCTACTTTCTAGTATTAAGGAGATGGGAATGTTTAAATGTTTGCTTGACTTCAGATTTGTATAACTGCTAAAAAATTTTAACTATTGCTTAACATTTTATTTGAATGTTTTATTAATTTCTTTGAGCTATGTGTTCAGTTCTGTATTATCCCTGAAAACAAGGCATGTGCTAAAGATGATTTGACAAAGGTTGGATAGTAAGGTTAATATAAAATTATAATCCCTCTTTTCTACTCTATTCACTAAGATTGCTGTAGCACAGATCACAGCCGAAGCTGCTTCCGCTGTTTACAATAATGACATGTACGCAGCAGCAAGGGCCATTATAAAAGCTGTACAAACTGTTCACGAGACAGAGACCAGTTCTAACAGGAATGTCGCATCCACAAGTAGACTTTGTACACTCTTCTAACAAAAATGTGTGTACATTTCAATGAATCAATGCTAATATGTAATTGTTTTTTTTTTTCTAGCCTATATTCTCAAAAAAATTGTTGAAATAGAGAGTACAAGAACATAACTTCTCAAATATCGTACCACTCATTGTTCACATCATTTTTGTCTCTCTACAGAATGAATTGGAGTATTTTTATTGAATCACCTAGACTTACTGAGCTACTTATTTGCAACTATATCCTATGGCCTCCTTCAGATGCAATGTGACTAAAGATCGTCTTATATAAATGAGATGTATGCCTGGGCATTAGCTATGGTTTGCACTATCTCACCCATTTATGGTATAATTAAATAATTTAAGATCAGAACCATAATTATGCTTCCTAATTTCTACTTTCTAGTATTAAGTAGTTGGGAATGTTTAAATGTTTGCCTGACTTCAGATTTGTATAACTGAATTAAAATTTTAAATATTGTTTAACATTTTATTTGAATGTTTTATTAAATTCTTTGAGCTATGTGTTCAGTTCTGTATTATCCCAGAAAACAAGGCATGTGCTAAAGATGATTGTTATACATTTCAGAATTGAAAATAATAAAATGTGCTTTGGGTAATTGAACAAAACAAAACTTATTCTAAAATTTATTTGAATATTATACATATATTTATATACAATTTTTATCTGTGGTTAAACAAATAAAGTGACTATGAATAGTATATTAGCTAATTAAATTGGAATGTTAATGACACAATTCAGTATTACCAACAGAGAAATCTTTACCACACAATGTCTACAAAGACGAAATATTGTAAAAAAAATAATAAAATAAAATAAATAATAAGTCACAGTTCTGGCTATCTATCAGTCTGATTTGAAGTGTATGGAAAGAATGACTAAGTCTTTTAATTTTTATGGCCACAAAACCATGTAAGTTTCTTTAGTTTCTATCACTTCACTGGCAGGATCTGAGCGGGATAAGATAAGACTCTTCAGCACTTTAATGAGTTCCATTCAAGTTGCCTTTATTCAGCAAGCATCTTTAAGAAAGTTCTTCATGCCTTTTAAGTTGGATTACATCTAAACTAATATCACACTTTTGATAGAACAAACTATTCATTGGGCATTACAGGTTTCACTGCAATGATCCTTTCAAAAACAAGAGGATTTATTTTTGGATGAATGCAAAAATGCAAACTTAAAAAAATTGTGGCATTCTCTATCTAAAATAAAAACAAATTGAAAGACACTACAAGAAGAGACATGAATGGCAAGACTGAAGACGCTCCCAATGCTTTGTATTAAATGCAAGTAGATCAGAGGCATAACTAGTTATTTTAAAATGCCTGGTTCTAGAATTTATGCAGGAACATTTGCACCAATTTATGACAAACAGAACATACAGTTAACATTATATACACTAATGGGTACATTGCATGTAATGACATGCACATCAATCACATAACACAAAATAAGAAAAACTAAATAAAGTGTATTTTTTTTATATTTAGAATTCATATAAAGGTTATTTAAAAAAAAAAAAACAATTTCCAGTCAAAATCTAGAAATAGTTATTTAAAAAATGGAAAAAAAAATACCTGTATATAATAAATTTTAACTTATTTTCTAGAACAGATCAAAGTCTTCCACAAAATATTTTTTATGGTGTTAATTCTATAACAAGCTGATTGCATTAAAGAGTTTATTTGTTGCTTAAAATATACTGCTGAAGTACTTTTCAGACTTATTAACAAAAAAAAAATTAATTGTTCAGCAAAATAATCTCATAACATTAATTTTTATAAAATTGCTCAAAGCTATGATGAGAGGCTTGAAATGAACCATTTAAATACATGGAAGTTTATCACCATTATCTTCACTAATACAAACTTTAGTATGGTAACATACAATAAGAAATAGGGTATTAAATAATATAGATAAGTATTCACAGATTGCAGCACAAATCACAAAGGTTAAATATACTCTCTATTCATCATGATATTTCCTATAACACAAAAAACACACATTGTAGCACTTGTGTTGAACACGCTACCATTAAAATAGAGCAACAATGTTGTGAATTAATGCAATATCTTGGTTGAAAGCATTTAAAACAAGGTCCCCCAGTTTGATTGACTCATGCATGACAAACACAACAGTTTACTGGCCAGGTTATAAAGACACCAACCCCTCTTCCAACGAGTGTTTAATGACCGACCGCATCTAGTTGCAGAGATCAGTCTTGAGCTAGGGTTAAAAGTGGTCAACGTAACTGTCAAGTCAGCCATGAATGTGTTGTTCCATTCAAGGATGACCCATTGAAAACAGAGCAGACTTCAAATATTTCTGTTTCCACTAATAGAATAATTTAAAACAAAATGAAAGCCTTATAATGAAAGACTTGTCATACAAAAGATCTTAGGATGTCTTCTGTGCTACTTCCACTGTACATATGGGTTAAATAATCACTTGGCTGAGAATCTTGAGTTACAAAATCAGAAGACTTTATTAGCTCAAGGATTTTGCTGAGTTTGTGTTTCTTGGACAACTTAAGGCAGAAACATCCTCAACCTAATCCATCCACTAGATGAACATCAAGAATGTAATACAAACAAGGAGATGTATTATGGACAATCAAACTATGCACCTTAATATATGTAAACACAAAATTTATTTAAATATTGAAGTTATGTATCATACTTACATCTTTAAAAAATTACTAAAATAATGAAGATATATTCAGCATAAAACTATAGATGATATAGTTATATATACAAATTCTAAATTTTTGTTTAAAGATTAAACAAAAAAAAATGAATTGCTGTTTAAAGATTAAGCAATTGCTTAAACAATACAAATTTACATTAAATAGCAATCTATTATTGCTGAAAAAAATAATCACCAAATTAAACAAAAATGCTCTTACACAACACTAAACTATGTGTTAGGATCATATGAAACTATGTATTAGGATCACATGAGACTATGTATTAGGATCACATGAAACTATGTATTAGGATCACATGAAGTTTTGTACTAATTCCACACAGAAATACCACAACAGGTTGAGGGATAATTGCACAGACTCATCAGGTTAAGCAAAAAACAAAAAACTAACCCGCCTCAAAAGCAGAATAATTTTATAGACACAACTCATTAGTGTCTACAGACTGATGATAAAATCAATTAGAAGACTTTAATTGTATATATTACACTACAACACTTCTCTAAGCAAAGATGCTTGCCTGATGAGCAGGATAAGTGAAGGTAGAGTCATTTAATGAGTTCTAAGTCTAAATTCTGCTTGACGAACAAAACAGTCTACTATCATGACAGTAAATTTCAAATGTGGTTATGTGAAATATAGAAACTAATTTCCCTATAGAAATTAAGACAAAAATTACAATATGCTCCATACTGTGGACAGTGTTAACTTTTGTTTTTCATTAACCTACAATTTAAAAAAAAAACCACTAACAATATTATGTCAATGAATAAAACAACTTAAAAAGATGGTATTCTGTAACTTATGTGTTTTCTAGTGTACTTCTCCAAAACACTTCTTTAATACACTTCTTTCAATCAGTTTTAAAGCTACTGCAGTATGCACATGCCTGGAGGTCATAGTTTATTGCTATGAGTTAAAGATCATTGATTATTTCTTATTGTTGATCTCCGTATAACAACCATCACACACCCTGGCAGGTTTTTTAATTGTTGGAACTTGGGCTAATTTATTAGAGCATTCATTACAGAAGATGTGTCCGCAGTTTCGACAATGGTGCTGGAAGACATAAAACAACAACATTGCAGTAAGTGATAAGCTTAAGAAATATTTTTAATTCACTAACACATTTGTTATTTAGTAGTACTCCTCCCAATCACGTCATTCCCTCCCTTGGGAGGACTGTTCTAAAGGAAACTTTTGTTTTCAAGATAATGAACTTAAATATTTTAATTCTTTTTTTTTTTTTAACAATTTAATTCCTGCCCTAGTTTGATTTCAGACATATTGGATTTAGTAAAATAAGATTAGAAAAAGTATTTCATCATGATTTTTAAATTTATTTTGGACGTGTGCTTTAAAAAAATAGGATTGGAAAGTTTAATTATGAATTAAATAGTTCAAGTTTTGGACAAGTCTTTTTTAAGACATTGGAAAAAAAAAGTATTTAACATCTGACAACACTAAGTGTAAGCATGTGAAAGTAAATATTTTACCTTTCTGACAGTGACAGAGAAAACTTTTCCACAAGATGTGCACTCAGTAACCTCACTGTCATCTAACCATTTACGAGCCTGAACTTTAGTTGTGGTTATCTGGTAATTTATAAAGCAAGCATTCTGGATTTAATTCTCAGCACCATGGTAGAACAATTTTAATCATATTTTGTTTTTAGGCATAATCAAATGTGCAGCATCTTACAACTAACAGAAACCTATGACAAATGACACTAGTATTTAACTTCTATATGTTGTAAAGCCACAAAAAAAAAAGAAAACATATTCACTCTATACTTCTAAGGCAATTTTACTTGAACAAACTGGGTCTGTACTGAATAATGAATGAAAAAAATGTTTCTAAGGATATCAAAACTGAGCACATGTCACTCACTTGCAGTGTCTGGTTTTCTCTGCCCAGTTCTTGTAGTGCCGCCTGCATGTCATCAAGCTTATGTCTCTGTTCAGCAACTTTGTCCCGCAGCTTTTCACATTCTTTTTCACTTGCAACACATCTAAATGAAGTGATATTTTTCAAATTAGGCAGAGTACATGGAAATAAAAAAATCTGGCATAGATTTTATATATAAGCCTTTACATTCTGAATTATTGGCTATAGCATTTAAAACACAACTTATTAGAACTATCATAGAATAATTTGAATGACATGCCACCTTTAAATAGATGAAAATATAATGCACTAATTTTGGTTCAATTAAATTCAAAACATAATTCATTATATGGTATTATTTTTCTCTGTAAACAAAATTTTTAATACTAAAGCAGAAGTAAGAATCAGGTCAAAATCTGTGACAATACCTGTCTACTAGCAATCGCCTTTCATCATTATTGTGTTCTAATTTAGCTTCTAATTCTGTAACAAAATAGAATTTTAAAAAATTGAATTAAAACTGTGTTTTTACTGACCCAATGACATTTAAAATGAAAGAGAATAACTGGTGATATATATACCAGTGTTTCAAACATTATAGTTATTATATATTTTTTAAAACTCTTTCTCTCCTAATGGACGATACCATCGTTGATCTGACTTAATGAAATTAATGTTTAATTTTATAAACTTGACTTTGTGTTATATAAAAAGAGCATGCATTTTCCTTTAATTCTATACCAAATACAACATTTTCTTAAAAACAAACAACAAAGCTAGAAAAGCTTAATCATAACAGGGTAATGAAATAGTAATGAGCAAAATAAAGAAATTCATTAAAAACGTGAGAAAATAATAACGGAGAGAAAGAGTTAAGTTTTTTTTAAATTTGTGTTTCTTGTGCAGTGAATTCTGAGCTGACCTAGTTTCTCTCCTCGTAGCTGATCATTCAGTTTGGTCAGTTCATCCACTTTGCTCTCAGCCACAGTGAAGTCAGCCCTGATGGTGGTCAAGTTCTCACTCAGTAAAGAGCTCTGCATTTCAAACCTGGCCTCAGCTTCATCTTTGTCTTTCTGGAGAGCTTCATACACCAGCTTTTGAGAAGCCTGTGGATGTCAGGTGTTTTAGAGGACTGTGTAAATAGTTATCTCACAATAAACTTTATTGGCTGTAGGTGTATTAAACGACTGTGTAAATATTTAGTTATCTCACAATAAACTATCTGATATTAAAACTCTTTTACTTTGCAGTGATGTGTATAGAACCATAAACACTAATGAACAGTACAATAAAAATCCAAATACTAACTAATTTATCTTGGAGTGTTGAATTGTCTTGGCGCAAGATCTTTTGCACTTCATCTGCTTCTTGTTTGGTCTTCTCTACAACAGCATTCATTTTTGAAAACTCTCCCTGAAGTCTGTTTACATCAGCCTGTAATTCCATTTTCTGTTGTATCAATAAATCCTTAGCTTCCTGAAGGCTGGACACTTCCTGAAATGAAGTAAAAATAATTTTTAGTTGAACAAATGTTGACTGCACTACAGCAGAGTAAGGATTTTAAACAAATGCTTGGAAACAAAACAGTATCTTTACGTTTACATATTTCCATAGTTTAACATCCTTCCTTTAAAGTTCCCTTTCCACACCTTGCGATCTATAGGGAAGATGATGTAAAGGTTATCTTTTTTGTGGCCAACGGTTAACAAGGGTGTCATGTGGTCAGCACAATGACCAACAGCCTTTATTTTTTTCCAGACTAATGTCAGGTACCCATTAGCGCTCGCACGTTACCCTGCCTCAACGTGGCGCTCGCGTGGAAACGGCTCACTAGAGGAAGTGGCTAGGCGAAAGGGTAACAAACAGTCATGAATCCATGCGCTGTTTCTCAAGGGACCGTCTCATCAATGGCGAATCCTGCACAGTTAGCTTGGTACAAGGAAGGTAAATGGTGGAGGCCCCCGGTTCCACCCAGTGGTATTGGAAACAGCAATGCCCTATAGACATTGACTCGGGTCGCTCCCAGACAGACCTTTCAGGTCCGCAGGTGTTTTTTTTTTTACTGTTTGTTTTTGTTCTCGGACGGATTCAGACAGGTTTTTTTTTTCAAAGAGCTCAAAGAGCCTTCGGCTCAGCTCTTAGACCATCCACACGGTACCCATTAGAGCTGGGTGGACTTAGAGGCGCCCAAAGATCCAGACAATAAAAATCTCAGTCTTCACCAGGATTCAAACTTGGGACCTCCGGTTCAGAAGAGCTTTACCACTCAGCCACCTCACCTTCCTTTTAAGGCTCATTCAAACAAGGGATTCAGTGTAAAAAGAAATAGCAACAATACAGGTGTCAACACAAAAAGTTTTGCAACCAATGTCTATCCACTGAACTGAGAACAAAGAAAACCAGTTTTAAGATGGACAAGGAATGGACACTTAACTTCACTGACAGAAAAAGCTTTACACTTTAAATGACCTTGTAATTAGCATAATGAAGAAGAATCATAACGAAAGATCTGCTTCCATGGCCTAAATGTGGTGCTTCAATGGAAATGTTAAGAGGAAGCAGATAGGCAAACAGCTGGTAACGAACCTAGTCTCCATCTGGTTAAATAGTTAGTTCCAAAGTGGGTAAGAAAGTCTTGCACTACATATATGACATGAACCAATCGTAGTAATGGTCAATGACATTAAGAAACTTCAGACAGGATGACAGAGGTAAAGCAAGAAATCCTTCCCAACAGCCATGGGGTAAAAAGGAATGCTTGAGAGCATTCCAGTGCCTTAATGTGCCTTAATGTGCATTGTTTTGTTTTTTTCAAAATATTGAAACATTAATATTTTAATTGAAAATGTAACTTTTGTTCACAAGAAAAATTAAAAGAAAACTGTAAGGTCATTGTGTAAAGGTCTTTCACTAACAGTCAGAGGAACTTATACAAGACTAACCTTTGTCCATTCTTCTTGCTTGGTATCTAGCTGTGACTTTAGAGTCTCAGAATCCTTCTTATAGTTGTCTCTTTCAGATGCAGCATCTTCATAAAGTTTCTCCAAATCTTGCTTAGCTTTCTCCAATACTTCCTAAAAAAATTAAACATTTATAAGAAAATTAGTTACATTAAAAAAAAAGGTAATAGTTAAAATATTTATAATTAACTTTTTTCCCCCCAAAATATATAGGCTATATTTATATGAAATAAAAAATGTATTTCTTGATACAATGGATAACTTTTAAGATATTTATTTCTAGGTTTAAAGGCATGTTTAAATTTTTACCTTCTCTTTAACAAGTTTTTCATTGGCCTCCATGGCTTCTCTCTTCTCTTTATCTAAGTCTAACATTTGTTTGTTCATGGCTCCACGGACCTGAAGTAACATCATAATTGAACAAATAAGTGTTTTTAAAACAAGACATTCTCATAGAACAGCTATGATCTTAAATCATAACAAAACTAATGGGTCAGTCACATTTGTTGTAATTATGTTTCAGTGAAATGAGATTCCTCTGTGTTCTTTAATGTTAGGTACTTTAGTTTATTGGGTTGCGCACTTTTATGTACTGACAATGAATGCATATTTTATGACAACACAGACTGTAGGGTTAGAGGTTAAGATTGACGTATAGAAAATTAGTTACTGCTACACTCTTGAGAGGAATACATCGTTATTAGTGACAGACTAGACTGTGGCCCATTCTGTAAATAAACGTTTTTGTTTCAAGTTTACATTGAAGTCAGCTTGGTTATTGTTACGGATAGCATAGTAAGAATTCGCAACTGTAATTCACCTCACAAGGTACGCACGCACTTAGTCAACTTTCCATCCATCCCAGTGGCGCTACAGCCCTTGAAGGGCTCTGGCCTGCTTGCACACATTCTTCCATTCGGATCTCTCCTGGGCCTTTCGTCTCCACGCTTTAACCCCAAGCTGTTGCAGATCAGCTTCCACATCATCGATCCAACGCATTCGGGGTCTGCCTTTGGGTCGCCTGCCTTTTGGTTTTTGACGGTATACGATCTTCGCTCCCCTGTTATCTGGCATTCTTTCAAGGTGTCCTGCCCAACGTAGTCTGTTCTTTTTTATTTCTGTCACTATTGGTGGGTCCTCATATAGTTGATAAATCTCATGGTTGGTGCGTGTCCTCCACCCTGTTTCATCCTGTATGGCACCATAGATTTTTCTGAGGATTTTCCGTTCCCAAGTATTGAGTAAATTTTCAGATGTCTTGGTCAGTGTCCAGGTCTCACTTCCATACATTACTGCTGGTCTTATGATGGTTTTGTATATTATTTTCTTGGTTTTCCTTGAAATTGATTTGCTCTTGAGTAAATGATGGGTGCTATAAAATGCTCTGTTGCCTCCTGCTAATCTTTCTTTTATTTCTGTTAGTAGGTCATTTTTGAAATCAATTGTACTTCCTAGATATTTGAAAGTTAGGACATTTTCAAATTTGTGGTCTTTGATTTTGATATATGGTTCCTCTGTTTGATTGTTTCTTGTCATTGAGATGTACTTGGTTTTGCTGTCATTGACCTCAAGTCCTGCTGGTCGAGATGCTTCTTCTAGTTGTGTGAAGGCTCTAGCGATGTCAGAGGTTTCTTTACCCAATAAGGCAATGTCATCGGCATAAGCAAGGTATTGTAGAGGTTGGCTGTATATTGTCCCTGTTGGTTGCAGACCCGTTTTTTCTCTCCTGAAGTAGTTAGTAATAGTTCCCCTTGTGCTTATATGTATATTTCTTATAACTCTCTCCAGTGTCAGATTGAAAAGCATGCAGGAAAGTGAGTCGCCTTGTCTTAATCCTCGTTTAATCCTAAATTCCCGTGAGTGTTCTCCTTGTATTACGACTTTACTTTTTGAGTTGTTTAATGTCATATGTATAAGTCTTGTCAGCTTTTAGGTATTCCAAAATCCTGTAGGGTGTCATATAAATATTTCCTTCTGATGCTGTCATAAGCCATTTTATAGTCTACAAAGAGTTGGTGGATTGGTATGTTGTATTCATGGCATTTTTCTAGTATACATCTTAGTGTGAAGATGTGATCAGTTGTGGATTTATTGGGTTTGAAACCACATTGGTAGTCACCTAAGATTTCTTCTGAATATTTTCCAAGCCTCTTTGTTATAAGCCTAGATAGGATCTTATAAGTCACATTTAGTAGAGATATTCCTCTGTAATTACTGCACTTAAGCTTGGATCCTTTTTTGTGTATTGGGGTTATAAGAGCAGTTTCCCATTCTGTTGGTATTACTTCTTCTTCCCAAATTCTTGATATTAGTCTGTGTATTTGGGAATGTAAGTCTTTCCCTCCAAATTTAATTAGTTCTGCTGTAATTTGGTCTTCTCCTGGTGCTTTGTGATTCTTCATGGTCTTTATTATTTCTGATGTTTCAATGAGTGTTGGTGGGTTCACTAAGGGATCTGGTCCTCCGTATGGCAGTTCATATTCTCCATTGTCTCCATCTTCAGTGGTATTTAGAATCTCCTCAAAGTATTCAGCCCATCTCTCAATGACCCTGCTGTTTTCCGTAATAAGCTGACCATTTTTATTCTCACACATGTGTGATCTAGCTTGAAATCCGTTCTTTTCATCTTTAATTTTCATATACATTCCTCTCATATCTCGCTCCTTTGCTAGTTCCTCAATATGAGTAATCTTGGCCTTTTCCCATTCACGTTTTTTCTTTCTCACAACTTTTGTGGCCCTTCTTCTTGCTTCATTGTATTGTTGTCTTGTGTTTCTGGTTTCTCTCTTAGTCAACTTTATCATTTAGAAATACTTCAAGTACATCTGATCTACACATGCATCCGTTACACTAATCAGATTAGTTCAAACATAACAGACTAAGCTGTCACATTATGTCTAAACAAAATGGGAAGCTAATGCATGAGTTCATGAAAAAGTTAAGAGAGTGATCAATGTGGGAAAGAGTGCATTTTAGGAAGATAAATTTGTTGATATATATATCATCACATTATCACAATTTACTAATAAACTGTTGAATGCTTAATATTGAAGTTAGAACTACTGATTAAAGTGGAGGCTGACCTCACTGAGCTCTTCAAAAGAATTATTTAGTTCAGTCTCTCTCTGCCGAGACACTTCCAATTGGTCAGTTTTTGCCCTGAGTTCCTCTTCTCTCTGCTGCAGCTTCAATGTCAGCTCTTCATTTTTCACCTCAATTTGTTGATTTTTTTCTTCTTTACTCTGAAACACATATGATTGAGAAACCAATGGATACAAATGAATTTTCAAAATCTATCAAGCTTGTTAAAAATAATTTCATCTCAGTTGGTGTGAATTACCAAAAATTCTACTTAAAATATTTGATAAGAAAATAACATATCAATCCATGATAATGAGGTTCTTATTAATCCATGACTGTAAGATCAGTTTATCAGTTTAAAACAAAAAAAAAGTATTAATATTTAACAATGAAATAAACTTTCCATGATATGACAGGAAGCTTATTCAATATATATATATATTGAACTTCTCTCTCTCTCTCTATATATATATATATATATATATAAAATACAATAAGCTGTAATTAGAAAAAAAAAATCCTTTCATTTCACTTCATTATTATCCTCTGTAACACTGGAAGATATAAATTCCTAGTTTTATATCAGAGATAAACAGAAAAGAGGTTTCTAAATCTATCTATAGTCTGCTACATTAATTTTGGAAGTAACTGAAGAGTTCATATTGCTTAAATCTGATTTATGGCACAATGCAAGTTATATGATGATTATCACATGACAATTAAAAGGCTAACATTAATAAGCTTTAAAAAAGCTTTGAGGTGTTTATTTAAATTTTTCAACAAAATTTACAAATTAAACATCCCATTTTTAAAGAATACTTTTGATTGGCTAAAAGAATGTCTTAGTTACAACAGCAACAATGCCTTCCTACCTTCACTTGAGCACTCAGTTCAGCACATTCTAATTTCACAGACTGTAAAGATTCTGTTAGATGTTTTTCTGTTGCATCTTTCTCCTGTTTCTGTTGAAATAAAATAAATATTTGAACAAGATTATATTCTATATTTGTGATATTTAAAAGATAAATAATAGGCTTAAAAACAACAAGTTTCTTAATAGTAAGTCTACTTTGGTTAAAAAC
>JADKLZ010000687.1:33383697-33405479 GCA_021533235.1 Biomphalaria straminea | reverse complement strand
ATCTTCGCTTTGAAAAGCCGGCCGCATATGTGGCATGGGTGAGTTTTGTTAGTTGCAGGTGGGCCTGCTTTTTCTCTCTGCTTTCTGTTGGTTCGGCGCTCTATCGCACTGGCCACTCTTCTTGCTTCAAAACTTGAGACTCTGAGACTCACAGCTTCTCGCCATGCGGAGCGATCTTGAGCTAGTGCTTCCCAGCCATGAATGTCGATACCGCATTCCTTGAGAGAGCTCCTGAGGGTGTCTTTGTAGCGCTTGTATTGGCCGCCTTGGGAGCGCTTTCCTGTACATAACTCTCCATACAGAAGTCTCTTGGGAAGGCGATTTTCTGGCTAAAAACATAAACATAGCCCCATTAGTAGAATGAGGACAGGGTGGCAGAGTAATAAAGTGTTTGGCTAAAATCGGACTCATGCAATCACTGCTCATGGCCATGTTTTTATATGCTTGCGAATCTTAGACACTTGACAGCTTCCTAAAAATGGAATTGAAATGCTACAGAAAGATCCCCAGGGCTTGAAAAAAAACTTCCTTCAGGGAATAGAACCAGGAAAAAGAAGAGAAGATGCAGACTGATGAAGTGATTAGAAGACAACATAAAAGAATGGACAGCCCTGCCATTGAAAGAAATTGTATCAAAGGCAAAAGACAGAGAAGAAAGACAACAGATCTTGTGTGGTGATATAATACACACAAATCCTTAACATGTCCTACTTATCAAATGAGAAAAAAACAACTCATGTTTAATAAAGAGGGAACACTCTTACCTTAGTCTTCAATTCAGATTCCAATGCAACAAGCTTCTGTTGTATAGTATTTATCTTGGTAGATTTTTCCTCCAGACTTGATTCCAGTTTTGAAACCTTGGCCTCAGACTCCTGGAGCTGATTCCTCAGTTCTGTCATTTGTCTATGTAAAGATTCTTCTTTAGTGGAATGGTCCATTGTCTGGTCTTTCAAAGAGGATTCCAGAGAAGAAACTTTCTCTTGCAGTGCATTCTGGGCAGAAAGAAAATTGCAAAATAAAATAACTACAAATTGAGTCTTTTTTTTTGTTGGATTGAACAAAAAAATATTCAATCCTTATTACTGGTATGGCACACAAAATAATCCTTAAAAAAAGTTTGGCTTTTGTCTTATATATATATATCAATATATATATATCAATTGCTTTATTTACATCTGGTGACCATGGTAGCATCAATCTTAGAAATAAAACAAGCCAGATGATAGTGGACAGATTTAGAAAGAGAAGGTCTAGCACCATAGGACAGCACTTGCACAAGGCTTAAGCTAGCACTTATGAGATCCTTGAGGCTAACTCTACAAGTCATGACAAGAAATGAAATGGTGGACAGTCTGTTGGTGCTTATACTTCAGACAAAATCAGAGCCAGTTAGAAGAATGTAGAAGGTATTCTTAAGAGAGGCGTGTTTATAAATAAGCTGTAAGGAATTTAAAGCGCAAAAAGCATTTGTGCAAAAAGAGACCATACAATAACAAAAGGAAATCCTTCTTTCAGTGACGTTTACAATTAAATTTTAAAAGAATTTTCGGTTAAAACTTTTTTTTATCTAGAGCTTACATTTTCCTGTTTCAGCTGGCTGATTAATTCATTGGCTCCTTCTCCTGCATCAATCTGAAATTAAACACAGAAGAGTTCTTCAAAGAATAGAAAGATGAAACATGCTAGGAATTAACACAAGAAGAGAATGTGTAGAGGGTAAGGTTTGAAGCTGAATTTTTACCTTAGCAGATAACTCTTCTCTTTCAGTTTCAAGTCGAGACTTCTCCACAGTCATGTAGGTCAGTTTGGCTTCAACATCTTTTAACTGCTCTTCTCTATAAAGTTTAAAGACATTATTGTATAGAATTAAAATCCCTTGTTAGCATACATAGTTTTTTTCTTTCATTATTAAGAACACTGAAGCAGATATTAATAAAGAGTCTAATAGAGAAAACAACTTACAAATTGCTGATTTTTCTAGACTCAGCTTCTAGCTTTCCATCTTTTTCAACTAACTGTGACTTCAACTCATCATTTGATCGACGCTGAAAAAAAAAAACAACAACATTTTTTCATCTTAATTATATACGGTTATTTCTAGACTCAAACAGTCAACAACAGAGAAGTCAGTGTATATGTACATCATGTTTAAATGTATGAACTTCAAAAAGCTCTCAATTATCAATATAATTTTATTAGGAGTACCTCATCCTCAAATATTCTGTTTGAATCTAACATTTCTTTCTGTAGATCTGAGATCTCACTAGATTTAGTATCCAGTTCATTCTGGAGCTGGTGAAAAAAGAGACCTTCATTACCAAGAGATGATTAAGCCTAATATCTTATTGATATCTAAAAAATGTATACAGCTACATAGATGAAGACCTTTTTTTAAAAAAATTGCTTCTTTTAGGTATATACACATATATAAGAGCCTATATTATACACAAGATAATATGAAAGCAATAACCTTTTCAATCTGGAACTTGAGTTCATTGAGCTGTTGATCTTTCTGAACCAATACAGTCTGTAGTGTACTTTCACTGTCTCCCATCACTTTCTGGATATCTTCCAGCTCTTTGGTGCGATCTTGGAGAGACTTTTTCACCTAGAATTTTTTTTTTAAACTTAGACTGAATCAAAACATTGAAGGACACAAACCTAAAAGCATCTAATACACTGTGAGGTTAAACAGTTTCACAAGACTAAGGGCTCTTTGAGTCCAGGGGAATACAGAGACTTTTTCTTTCATTTCTGTGCCATGAAACAAGGACAGGTAACCATTCTGTTTTTGAGCCCAAGCATTTTCAATGTGTTTAGTGTTAGATCCTTGAGCTGATCATAGAAATATTTCATTTGCCTTACCACATAGTCACAGGTTAACTCAACTTCATATGCCACAAATATCTTTAGGTTTCAATATGAATTTTAACCTTTTAATTATTACAATTCCAAACTTTACAAGTACAAAGTTAAGATTTTCAAATTTAGAAGCATAGCAGGGAGAACTTTACATCTAAATAGCAAATAAGTTTTAGATAAAAATATAACCTACCGCATCCAGTTCACTTCTTAGATCTCCCAAAACTTCTTTATTTTTCTCTATCTCTTCATTAGCTCGAATGATGGTCTCCTCCTTTTCATCAATAGTAGACTGAAGTTGTAAAATTTGTGAAGCTCGTTCTTCTAATGACTTGGTGCTCTCTTCAAGTTTGTTTTGTTGCTAGTTGAAAAGTGATCAAAATAATGATCTAATTGACAAACAAAAGTGATCAAAATAATGATCTAATTGACAGAAAAAAGTGATCAAAATAATGATCTAATTAACAGACCAAAGTGATCAAAATAATGATCTAATTGACAGACTAGTTTTCGTTATTTTATCTCAACAATGTAACAGTTCTGTTAAATTGAAAACATTCTTACTGTAGATATCTCTTTTGTTGCTTCATTTAATTTTTCTTTAAAGCTGTCAGCCTCTTCTTTAAGTTTGGCAAGTTCCTTTTCTTTCTCCTCAAAAGTGACCTTCAGTTGAGAGAGTTCTGATGACTGCTCCTGCAAATTCTTACCATCTTCTTTTAACTTTTTATCTACCTGTGAATATTATTAACAATAAATGAGTAATTTAATGGTGTTGCAAGGTTATTAACAAAATGTACAAGCCAGTATCTTCTACTTACCAGAAATAGTTTAGTGATCAGTAAGTCTCAGCAATACAAATCTGAATGACTAATCCAAAAACTTATAAAGTTAGTATTTTTAGATGAGGGTGCCTCCTCTACAAATGAAGTGCATTTACTACATTTAATGACATGACTCAAATTATACAATTTATTATGCCCAATGAGCTGAGACTTACCTCTGAATATTCCTGTCTGCTTGCCTCTAAAGCTTGTTTGGTTTTCTCAGCCTCTTCTTTGTATTGTTTCAGCTGCTCTAGTTTTTCCTCTAATGATTTCTCCAGTTGACTCACTTTTGTAGCTTGATCTTGGATTGATTTGGTATTTTCTTCTACAGTTGTCAAAGTCTGTAAAAATTCATGGTGATGAGATTCAAAGAATGTGTGAAATAACTGCAGGTACAGAGTGCTAGCTGAGAGTTTATATTCAAGGCTTTAGGACACCACTAAGTGCACCAAACTTGTGGACACCACTAAGTGCACCAAACTTGAGGACACCACTAAGTGCCCCAAACTTGAGGACACCACTAAGTGCACCAAACTTGAGGACACCACTAAGTGCACCAAACTTTGAGAAACATAAATAGTCATTGCTCTAGCCACATGCCTTCCAACTGCCTACTTTCTTCAACTATATGTGAACTGTAAGGCATTTACAACAAAAGACTTAAGACTAAAGAGTGCCTACAGCACACAGGCATTTTGATTTTTTACACTCCCCAGTCAATGAGCAACACAGATACATTCTCACAGAATAAAAAAGAAAAAGAGGCATTGAGCATTTAGTTCTTGCCTTAATGGACAGAAGTGGAGATGAGAGATAAGTTATGGTAGAGCAGATACCTTCATGGGCACAATGAAGAGGGGAGGGAAACGTACAAATATACAAACATGGTCTGTTTTCATAATTTCTTGGCCGTGAAAAATTTCTACTAAATTATTTATTTATCTTACTCCGTAAATATAGAACAATTTATAAAGGTTCTCTCACTTTGTTCAGTTCAGTCTGTGCCTGGAGTAGTGTGTTCTGTGTGGTCAGAAGAGTGTCCTGTGTGGTCAGAAGTGTGTTGTGAATGTTCTTCTTCTCCCCTTCCAGCCTTAAGACGTCTTCCTGCAGCTTGGCAATCACACCCTGGCCCTCCCCAGCTGAGCAGGACAACTGGTCCACTTGAGCCTGAAGCTAAGCAAAGTGAGAACCATTGCAATTAAAATCAATATAAAGTTTTAATTATTAATTTGTTCATGTATCCTGAAAGCAATGGAGAGAGAGAGAGAAAGAGAGAGAAAGTGTTAAGTAGGTCCAAACCAAATGATTACACCAGTGAAAGGGAAGATAAGATGAATGTGAAAAGGGATGGCTGTATTGTTGTTTATTTATTCCACTTCAACAGCAAGAGCAGTCCATGTGAAGGACTTGTGGTAATATGCTTAAAGCTTATAATTTGTAACTCAACACTGAAGATAATAGTTATGTCACAAGTAATGTAACAGAAGAATGTCCTAGAATAGAAATAATAGAAAAATAAAGAGAAAAGTATGCCAACCTTTTGTTTACTGTCAACTGTCACACCGAGTTCATCTTTTAGTTTCTGTATATCTGAATTCAATTCTACTAAACTTTTCTCTTTTTCACTTAGTAAGGTGTGAAGTCTATCAAAAGTAAATTTAAAAAAAGGAAAAAAAAAAAAGCTAAATTAAACATGTCTTTATGAATGTACTATAAACATCTAAATACTTAGAATATAAATTACAAAGTACAAATATTTTATAGCCTATTCTGAAACATACAACAAGTTTAACATGATTCTCAAATATTGTGACATGAAATTAAAATTTATTTATAAAAAATATTTTTAATATTGCCTTAAATATCAGATGGAAATCATACTTTGAAATTTCCTCCGATTTGGGAGACTCCTCTAGCCTGGATTGCAACTGAATTAATTCCACTTCTTTCCTTGTAAAAAGAAAAAAAAAATGTATAGTTGTGACTCTTTTGTTAGATAAAATAAAATACAGATATAACAAATAAAGGCATAGCGTGCAAAACAAATGTGTGTATATCAAACTAATAGTGCTGTCATTATTTTGCTTTATTAAAGTTATTAATAAACTTGTAAAACGTCAAACTGAAATCAACTTAAAACAAGAAAGAAAAAAAGCTCACAAGGAAAACTTTGCTTTTAAATTGTTGAATTCTTTCTCCAATTCTTCCTTTTCCTTCTCTCTCTCCTGTGTCATATTATCCATCAAAGTTTGAACAGAGATAAGTTCTTGCTTTAGGACAAACACATCATCAGCAGCTGGCCTGTAAAAAAATTCAGATTTATACAATCTTGCATGTTTAGCATTCACTTTTTTTTTAGAATAATTAATACATAAATCTTATACATCAAAAACAATCTCATTGGATTTCTTACAAACTAAATTGTTTAGCATGAAATTATTTGTTTCATTGCAGGAACTATTAACAGTTTTAATTTATATTTAATAATATTTATAATTATATATAAATATTAAAAAATGTTTTAAATGAAAATCATATGACATTATTTTCTTTAAGCAGTTTAAAAAAAGTATAGAAAGAAAATGCTATCTGAAATTCATTTTAGTCCAATAGCTGTCTTAAGCAGAAGTAAAGTCAGAATGAGAAACAGGGATAAGGAATGTATGAAACGTGAATATTGACAATCTTTTAAAGACATTAAAAAATGTGATCACTAGTGACTAGGTTTGTAATGTAGACCTTATGTTCCAATAACATACAATAGCTTACATAAATTACAGACCAATTTTATTTTTAAAGTTGAGCATTTTATTTAGGTGAGAATCAATTTATCTATAGAATTTTACAGGTTCAAATAAAAAAAATTGACAGTTAAGACATTGAAAGATGTATTCAATAATCTTGATAATCTATGAAGCAGGATCAAAAACAGCCTTTCCTACTTGACATCAGTGATATTTTTTATCACAAAAATTGTAATTTGCTAAACAATATTATAATTTTTTATTTTACTTTAAATTTTTGTTTCCCATGGAAAATGTAAAAAAAAAAAGTTAAAATCAAAACACATCATATTAATAAAAATTAATTTCTTTGCGTCTTGAAAAATTGTTAGCTTTTTTTTTTTAAATCTTGTTTTGAAACATCAAACATGATAACATAAAAGCTTAATAAGAATCAACACATTTTTCAAAATGAAAAAAAAAACACATATATAAGCATTTTTCTTTAAAGGGGGTGAAAAGTTAAAAGAGGAATTAGGGAATCAACAGGTTCTTTAAAACATCTTGTTTCATATCAACATGCTCTAGTACAATACAACGGACAAGGGAAGAAACTTTTTCTTTCTTCATATAACAATTCTATTCTTCTGCAGCCAATACAAAATGCCATTCTAAATGGTAGCTCTAAGGACATTTCTCAAAGCCAGAATAGGAATGCCAGGGTGGTTGGGATAGAAACCAAAACACAGTTTTAGAAAAACAAAATCTTACTTCTTGGCCAGTTCTTTTTCACTGAACAATTAAAACATGAATTATGAGAGATATTTGCGGTTAGAAATTAACAAGTGTATGGGGGAAAACAAATTGACAATTAGAAAGTGAAACAACACTCAATAATATCACACTCATAGCAATAGTATATTTTGTTTACTAGTTATCATCAGATAACCAATAAATTGCATAAGTTAGGCTTTCATTATTCAGGATTAGAAATTCAGTTGATCCACATAGTGAATATTAATTAATGTAAGATGAGATCATTGCTAGCATGCTAATCAAAAAAATATGAACACTTTTACCTCATAGCCAGTTGGGTTTCTAAGCTTTTCACATAGCTGTTTTTATCCTCCAGTTGAGCCTGGCATGAAGATTTTATGTCATGTTAATTGATGAAAAACTTTCAAAGATTGTAATTTATAAAGTAAAAAAAACAAACAAATTGAGTAAACTATATCTAATCAAGCAACTCTACCTTAAGTGTTTTGATATGATCATCTAGAACTGTCTTCTGGCCTTCACTTTCATCAACCTTAGCTTTCATTGTTGCCAAATCTCCAGCCTTTAAAAACAGTATTGATTGTTTAAAAAAAAACAAAAAAAAAAAAAAAAAACTATTTATCTGGAATATAAATTATATATATATATATATATATATATATATTGTTTTAAAAAAAGATAATTATTTAAGGCAAAACCAAATATGAGAATTATGTGAATGTAACGAGATGTTCTTTGGTTGATTGATCTCGTTGTGCCGGGGAATCTTCTATCTTGAACACGTGGTTGGTGACAAGTGACTTGATCCAAGTCTTGTAGACGAATTATTTAAATAAATGTAGATCTAGAATTCACAATAAAAACTTTCTTGTATAAAACAATATTCAGGAAACTTTATTTAAACAAAACGTAAGTACAACTTATGTACAATGTAGATCAAACAATAAGAAAAATTATTACAAGCATACCTGCCTACCTAAAAAAGTCAAAATGTGTATTCCTGAGGGTCAAAATGTGTATTTTGGGACCTCATTGTGTAACACACACGCGAACGACTTTTTTTTACCGTATAAACCGAAATGATATTAAAATTATATATATATATACACATATATATATACACATATATATTATATATATATATTAATATAGACCTATGGATAGATAGATAATTTAATTCTCATAATCATGATAATGTGAGAATAACTAGTAAATTTAGAAACTAAAATTTCTAGCCTAACTAAATATAGTAATATTATATATAGTCTAGATCTAGAATCTAGATTAATCTAGAGTGACTATATTTTTGTCTCTCTACCAACTAGATCTACTATCTACCTAACTGTTAGATTACAGTTAGATATAATCATATCTAGATCTAACTAATACTTCTATTACTACATTAATTTATATTAATAAATTTCTAATAGTAGGCCTATGCCATGCCTATAGACACTATAGTATAGACTGAGTATAGACTTAAAATCTAGAAATAGTAATAGAGATCTAGACCTAGTCATTGCACTGCACTTTTTATTCTTTAACCTAAATCTAAAATAAAATCAATAAGCTAGATCTAGATCAGATCTAGACTCTAAAATTTCATTCTAAGTCTAAGTGAGTGTTACCGTGGATTGGCTACAATACGTCAATTATGACTAACGACAACGTAGACCAAGATCTAGCTAGAATCTAGATCTAGAATGTAGACTAGTAGAACTAGATTTTCTAGATAACTAGAGAATTTCAATCTATCTTTAATAATCTTAGACGGTAGCTAGGAATATATCTACTGTATAATAAGTATTATAAGTAGATCTAGATTATTCTAGATCTAGTCTTTTATATATATAGCTAAAATACGATGTTTATAATCAATAGCGCTTCGATATTTTTTATTAAAATTAATACGGGAATTATTTTTTTTTGCATTCGACTTTTTTAAAGCTCCAAATTAATTAATTTCTAATGAAAATAAAGTCACGTTGGTGACTGAATGATATCAAACAGCCTCTCGCAATCGCTCTTGCGTGGTATCAACTCCCTTCTCCCACCACTTCCGCGTTCTTCACTTGTAGACTAGATTTAATTGCTTGATTCCAATCAACGTAGATCTAGATCTGGGCTCAATGTGTCCACCCCACCTTTTCTGTTGTTTTTTTCCCCCACAGGACGGCTTAGCGCGTGACCTCTAGGTCAAAGTTGCCGCTTAGCGTGACCTCCGTGGCCGCTCGTAAGCTAGTTTAGAGAGGAAAAAAAAAAGGTACAAAATGCGTAACGCGACGGGTTGAATTCGTATTTGCGTACTCGAGGTCATTTTTGGGCGATTTTGCGTAACGAATACGCATTTTGCGTAACAGTAGGCAGGTATGTACAAGGCTTCTTTGTTAAAAACTTAGAGATAATAGAATACACAACTGTTCAATTCAACGTTCAGACTTAGACTGTCGATCTCGCGCAATTCTCACTCTCTCCCTTTGGCGGGTGTCACGTGATTTTATGTCTTTCTTTTCAAAACAACCAATAGAATTTAAAACATGCCATACTATGTCATTGTAAAAACCTGGAGTCACCAACTCGTGTCTGGAGTCTCCTATTAAAAATCGAGCCATCAGGCGAGGGTTTATATTTCTATTTACAAACCAATCTTTTACATGAGAAATCTATAATGGCATATGTGACAGTGAACCACAAGTGGAATGAATGTTTAAGTTAGTTTATACCATAAAAAATCATGAGGAAAATAAGAATATTATTATAGTAACTAAATGCCAGATAGTACATGGGAATGAGTTCAATTTATGACAACAATCTTGTGACAGACTTGTAACATTTGAAATGTGCATGAGTGATTAACTTATTACAAAAGTCAAGTGCAAGAGGAATAAATGTGTATAATGAATTTTCTATCACAGAAGATATTTGTGCAACATTTTTCTAGATTGATGAGACATTAGTAACCATGGCCGCAAGAGCGTAATAAGCCAATAAAGTTTATCAACAGCATTTAATTAAAGAAAAAATAGCCACTTACCAATTGAGCAGCTTTAGCCTCCAGTTTCTCTTTCTCAAGTTTTAACATTCCCAATTGCATTACAGCAGCTGTAGTTTCTTGTTCTTTATGAAAAATTTCATTGGACACTGAATAAAAAAAAAAAAAAGGACTGAAGATATATGTATATAAATATCAGTCACATTACATTCAGTACTATTTGCTTCAGTGTGAATAAATTAAAATGTTGTAGACATTTTTTTCTTCATATTCACCTCCAATGTTCCCTCCGAGATCTTAAAAAAAAAAATGTTTGTGAGTGTGTCTTAATTCAGTAAATAACCAGACAGCCCTACTATTGAGGCATTCATAGTACGAACTAAAACAAAGACAAGGTTTGTGAGCTTTACTATATGTCTAATATTTCCCAGTATCAAACTTGAGCTCTTAACCTGGGATGTGTGGCTGAGATGTAAATACTGCTTGTGGGGTAGAGCTAAAATTCAGGTCAAAGTAAGTTTGATGAATGTCTGTAGGTAGCAAGGATTCCTAGATACCCTAATGGGTCAACAAAAACAATAAAACAAAAAAAGATAGGATCATATTGCACTGAGCAGGCTGTAGCATGAAAGATGTGATTTACAAGAGTACTTGAAAAGAAAAAGTAATAAGATGACTAACAAAGAACAATAGGGAAAGGCTATTTAGATTTCAAATGTCTCACAAATCCAGAGCACATAAAACTAGCTGTGCAGTTGAAGTGTTTCCTGCTTGATGGTAGCAAATATTACAATCAAAGGTTTAAATTTAAATGAACTTGATCTCCAAAAGGTCTGAGAAATTTTTGCCTGTTAACCGTTCCCTTATTTTAATGTCCAAATATTTTTTTTAAAAGAAAGTCTCATGCCAAATCAATTGATATTATGTTGATTTAAAGCAGGGGCTGATATACAGTCAGGAAAATCGTACACTTAATGGGGCCAAACAAGTAACAAAAGTTAGCCTGCATCACTTTTACAGTTAAAAAAAAATTAATTAATTAATAACTTACACAGACTTCTGCTTTCCTCCGAACCCCTCAGTTGTACCTGCAACATCTCCATTTCTTTCCTTAGCTGTAAGAAATAATATTTCCTATTAGTAGTCTAGTGCTTAAAAAAAATATATATTAAGATGTATTGTAAAGTAATTTATTTACCTCTTGAATTTCCAAGCCTGAGATTTCACCATTTCTGAGGAGAACAAAAAATCAGTTTAATTGAAGTTATCAACAAAGAGAAAAAAAATTGTTTATTGTATAAACCATTGAAATCAAGAAAAAAAAATAATTTAAATAGAAAAGTAAGTTATTGATCAAATTATTGTACATTTTTATATTTATAGAAACAAATACCTATTTGACAGTTGTCTTTGAACTGACCGAAACTTGAAGTACATATTGAGGTTATCTATATTCTGCACACCCAAGACCCTTCAGACAATTTAAGTTCGAGACAGCTATTCCCCAGTATATAAATTTTTGGCCTGAAATCATTTTAAAAGGGGGAGGGGCTAAGAGATCCGAAATTGGTCTGCCAATGTTCAATCTAGATTTTGGGTATTGGTAGCCCAGCTTGAAAATTTATAAATTGTTCATTCTTTTTTTTTTTAAATTATATTAAACACAGCTTGTTGGATGAACATTAAACTTTGGCCATTCTTTTGACTTCAAGTTTTTGTCACAATATATAAATAAGTATAAAGTGAACATCAATACTGACCATTGGGAAGACATAGCTCTAGACTGCACCAGATGGAGAGAGACAGTGACCAAGAAAGCTATGGACAGAGAAAGAACATGGGCCTCAGCTCTGGAAGAAAAATGGCCAGCTCCTCTACAACTGAAGCGAAAACCACCTTAACCTGTGCTATTTGGGGATGGGAGTGCCTCTCCAAAATAGGGCTCCACAGCCACACGAGGAAATGTGCGAGATGAATTATAGTCCTTCTACTACCGAAGAAGCCCAAGATCAATGATCCTTATGAAAAATCTTTTTTGAATTACTATTATAACAAATCTCTTTCTTTCACCTAAAACAAAACAAAAACACTTACTTTAAGACTGGTACACTGGGTGTTGGTGCATCTTGGCTGTGAGCAGTCTCATAATGGGAGGTAAGTTCCTCTGGTGAAGTCAGGGACAGCTTGCACATTGGACACAAAAAACCTTCCTGTATAGCAAGAATCAAACAAGGGTATACAATAAAAAAAAAAAAACAGTTTGGTGTCGAAAATTTCAATGAATATAAGAAATTTCTAACAATAATCTTAAGTTAGTAGAGAGAAAAAACTAATTAACAATTGTAAATGCTTGAATACATTTATTTTAGACATTATTTCATTGAGTTTCTATAACCAAATCAGAGATTACTGTTTAAATTAAATACCATTGTTTGTTATGATAATTATTATTTTATTTTTGCAATGTAAAGGACAAAGGAAACATGTTGAAAATATTTTGAAACTTACTCCTTGATCTTGTGTTGGGACTGTGTTGCTTTCATTGTGCACTGTGTCAAAGTGGACTTGTAATGCATCAGCACCAGGGAAGTTGATCATACAAGTTGGACACAAAAATCCCTGAGAGATAGAACAATACATATTTAAAAACAGCACATACATTGATGATTAAGTTATTATTATTATAGCTTTATATAGCGTTACTTTCATGCTTATAGCATGCTCAGAGCGCTTTGGTCCAATCTCATTTGTGGACCAGTGGGGGGGGAGGGGGTATCTAGGAGTTGGTTTCCCTTGCTGCCTTTGGGTGCTCAGTAAACACAACTCTGCCCGAGTCGGGTGTCGAACCTCGAGCCCCCTTCTAGGTAGCCAAGCAAGCCAAGCTCAAGCCGCACTTAGCCTCTCGACCACGCTTCCCAAGTTGTTTAAGTTGTTTCTTTTTTTTTTTAGGTGTAAAATATAAGATGCTTTGAATATATGTTAATCTAATTCTTCTCTTAATTAGAGATTTAAAGCCATTGTTTATTGGCTGAATATGTATAGAAGGCCGGCACTTGTTAAAGTTGTTTTTAATCTTTGTGTCTAGCTTTGTTCCTGAGTATTTTAGGGAACTATGTTTTGTATTTATTGTATTGTGGTTTCTTTTAAGTATTAGTACTTCTCTACTTTTAATATTCTGTCTCGAAGCTTTTTTGTGATTTAACCAATGATGTTATCTGTTATTCTTTTTAAGGAAGACAATTAAAGGCTCTTAATTATGTAATATAATCTAGCAGAACTGTAAAATGTTACTTTGATGAAAAAAAAAAAACACTAATCAATAATTATATAAATCTTAATTGCTTAAATAAAGGGCTTTATTTTCATTATAAAGCCTTGTGTTGTACAAGTAATGCTTGGATGTTGACAAATCATTCCAATGCTCTAAAACTTTACTAAAAACACTTAAGTGAATTGATATATTCATGCACAAAGAGAATGCCTTTAAAAACCCTGGTGACTAGTAAATTTGTTATTTAATTTAAAATTTTTTAATGGATTCAAATGTGGAAATAATTTAAAATTTATGAAAATTTATCTTAAATTATTTTCATAGCAATTTTAAAAATGAAAATAATAGCTTTTTTTTTTTGAAAGTTAAGACTTTTTTTTTCATAAATAACTTCTTAGATCTAAGATGTTAAATTGATGTATATTGCATAGTTACTGCATTAATCATTAATTTTAAATAAAAAAAAAATTCTATGTGAATATTTAAGAAAAATAACAATATTTTGTTATGTCGACATTGGTAACATTTATCAATGACCTATTTAAATATTCTCAATACTTTTATCATATTAATGCCTCCAATATTTAATCACCAATGCCAGAGCAATAAATTAGTTCTTTTAGTAAACAAAAATAAATAATTTGATTAATTAATTAATAATGGTGCCTAACAAACAGACGCTAAAAGCTGAACAACAGCATTAAGTAACAACAATTAAGAAAAATTATAGAAAAAAAAGGATTTGTTGAGACATTATCACCTGAGCTTCGCTGATATCATTGCTGTCATTTCTGTTAGCAAGCAGGCTGGGAAGGCTAAATCTGCTGGTGCTGGAGGGTGAAGGCTGGGAACAAATGGATGCACAAAGCTTTTTGTTTTTAAAGACATAAACCCAAATTTGCTGTGTCTCAGGTTTGACTAGAAGCTTATGATTTTAAATAAGTTTGACCACCACCACATGATAAGCCATGTTGCACATATATATTTTGAGCTGCAAAGTTATTTGCACTATTTTCAATTAAAATAATATTATAATATTTAAAGTGAAATTTTCTCAAAATGTAATATAAACAGAAATAATTCCAACTTAAAAAAGTTGTTGTTTTTTTTTTCTGTAGCTCCAAAATTGTGCAATACAACATATTTCATGGTGGTGTGTGAGGGTGTTCAATGTATGGAGGTAGGTTAAGGAAGGTCAAAGAAAACTCTTTAAAAATTCAATGTAAAATTTTTTAAAGAAAAATGTAAACAGAAAAAAATTAATATTTGAAAGCCCTAATATCTGTTACAGTGGTAATGTCCATTATTTATAGACTTAACATTTATAATTCAATTTAAATAATATAATTATAGCCAAATATAAGGAGTTTTGTTATTGCATCTAATAATTTTTTGTTAAAAAAAGAAATCAATCAAAGAATGAAAGCATGTGATTTGGAAATCCCCCCTTACCAGTGTTAATATCTGTAACACCATAAACATTATCAATAATTTAACAAATTTCACAAACAAATTAGTAACAGAACAAAAAAAAAAGTCTTTTAAAAGAAGGAAAAAATGTGATAAATTATACTTTCCACACATATATATAAACAATAGTCTAATTTTAATTGCTATAAAAACAAAATTGAAATAAGTGCTGAACAACAGATTGAAAGTTTATCTAGGAAAGTACAGCTAGCTGTATAATGTGCAACCCTTTTTTTTTTTTAGTTTTGACAGTAATAAGCATTTCAGAAGAAATTTGGAGGTCAATGACTGTCAGGTAATTTTATAATTAAAAATTTATATTTTATACATATAAAACTAGCAGTAGGGAGGAAACGATTTTTCTTTCATTGTAAATGCTTATTAGTCTCTCCAGAAGAAAAAAAAAGAAATTTAATTTTTCTCTAACACTTAGTCAGAGAACCCTTTAGTGGACCATAAAAGAGGGCTTTGTGATGGGAAAAAAATCTTTTACTAAACTACAGTTGAACTGAAATTTGGGAATAAATACTCTGACACAGAATCACAGAATACACTTAATTTTTTTTACCAATACATGGTCTTTACAGAGATATTTTTACATTCATAATGTACTTTGGAAAAATGCAAGAAAACAGGTCTAGTTGCTAATAACAAGGAAAATGAAGTCACAAAACACTTATAAATCATATACAATTTGACATCCAAGCATAATTTTTTTTTATTAATTTACAATTAAATATCTACTAGCAGCTCTGCATTATGTGGACAATTAATAAATTCAGAAGTGTTCTTATTGAAGTTATTGACAATAACTATAGACTATAACTATAGTCACACTATACTCAGACTATAGTGTTACTATACTACTATAGTATAGTCTATAGACTTATTTTAATATTTATATACACATACTATTTATAGTAAAAAGTTTACAAGTAGATCTACTTAGCCTTAGGACTTAGAATTATAATAAATAATAATTATATTGCTTTATAATTGAGAATAACTGCAAAATAACTGATAAAGCCAAAAAATAATTGCTATGCCTAGCCTTAAATTTAATTTAACTTAATAAAACTTATACTTATACTAGTATAAATAATAATACTTATAAATATTATTATTTTTATAGATAGCAACAAAAACTAGTTAATTCATTCTAATTGTTAATTAATAATTTAATTTAAAAAATAAATTAAATTAGACTATTAGAGTATTAGAAGTAGTATTACTAGATCTAGTATTACTCAATTATCAATTAGTCAAGACTAAGACTAAGACTAGTAAGTAAGACACTAGATTCTACTTTTTTTTTTCTAGACAGTCAGACCAACTAAATTTACTAAACTAGGTATAACTATAAGGTTACTAGTATACTACTAATACTAGATATAGATAGTAGATTAGTAGATTATACTTATAGTAGATACTACATTACTAGATACTGTTACCTTTTCATCCTTTTTCTTTCTCAATCGATTAAACATTTTTAGATTAGATCTAGAGATCTATGCCAGAGTGACCAGAGCTATAAAAACTACTGTGTTATTAACTGTGTAAAGCAAATGCCTGTGCTGTACACTCTCAACATAAACATCAACACATCAGTATTTAGATTTTAGTATCCCCTTTTCCAAGTACCACCCTACCGGAAGTTTAATATTTATCCAAAAGAAACTTAAACTTCTGTGACCTTTATTGAAGAGCGTTCATTTACTAGGCAATGTCACTGACTAACAGATTCACAATGGCTACTTCATTAGTTAAATTTTCGACTGCATTAAGGGTATTTAATCCTTATTGCATTAATAAAAATTATTTATTTAAATTACTAGATCTAGACTAGACTCTAGTCTAGTAGTCCAGTACGAAAGTGACATTCTTCTCAATGTCAATCACTGAGTCTCACAGTCTCTGTGACTTCTGACTGACGACACTGACTGACGAGTGACGTTCTGTCTCGTCTCAGGCCAGGCTCCAAGTTTAAAGTTGTTTCTCCCCCCCTCGCTACACTTAAAATTAAAAGTTACAACTTACACTACTTAGTCTACTAGATCTAGATCAATGGTAGTACTGAGCTACTGTATTATAATATATTATATCTAATATAATTATTAATATAGTCTGTCTTACTATAGTCTATACTAGTAACTATACTAAGTTAGTTACTAAGTATAGACTATAGTTACAGTTATACTAGTTAAGTCTTATAGTATAGTATAGACAGTTAGTAAAAGTCCTAATACTAATAATAGATATATAGTTAATTGTAGGTTCTTATATGTGGCACAGCTCATCCGATTCTCCTTCAGTAAACAAGTCGCTTTTTTTTGTTTATAACTCATTTGTTTTTATGTTTGGAGCTAAAACAACGTTTCGGGACAGCGCATGTCAGAGTTTAGATAAGTTGTATTTTTGTTCCATTTTTCCAAAGCAGAGGGCAGTTTTGAGACTCTCGGAAACCATGTATGTAAAACTATTGTTTCAAACTCCCCCCGGCAATTCATACCCATATAAGGGATGAATCATGAAGATATTTAATTTATTAGCAATTACATCTAGTGGTGTTTATTGACTGTGTTCACTGTGTGCTAAAGGAGAAAGCAAAAAAACTGCTTGCAGTATAGGAGCATGAAGTGACCTACTTTATTTTAAAATAAAATCTTGACTATGAGTGGTAATTCAAAGAAACACTGCTATTTTTATAGTCCTTTAGTTGCAGAATAAGAATCTGCATTCAGGATTTTTGGAAGTTAAACCTTGAAAAAATAAAAAAATAAAATAATAATTTGACCTAGTTCCCAAAGTCGGTGTGCCAAATATAAGAATCTACTATATATTTAATGGCTGCATGGTCGTGCGGTTTGAGCGCTGGACTGACGTTCAGATTTATCGATGGTCAAGGGTTCAAACCTTGCCCGCTCCCATCCCCCGTCTTCCTGCGGGAGGTTTGGACAAGGAAGTAATTATCTTCAACTCTGAAGGAACATCCGAAACATGTTTACAGTAAAACATTTTACACCACCATTACTATTACCTGCTATAATGATGTAATGACTAATCATCTAAATAATCTAATAGAATGTTACTAGATCTAAAATATAGATAAATATACATTTTCATTTCTGAAGGAACATATAGATCTTATATATGAAACTTTACAACAAGTCAAGTCAATATTGGTAAATTTCTTGAAAGCCAGTTCAAGCTACTTCTAGATTTAGATATAATGATATACATAGATTATACTATACATGATAAAGTATGCAGAAACCTTATTACGTAAATTTACATAGACACAGTGATCTTTATACTTATACAAAGAGGTAGTGATTGGAACCCACCTTCATCCTTTGGTACAGTACCGATAGCTATAATATTTTATGTTTTAAAAGATTATTTGCTTTTGAAATTAAAAAAAAAACATTTTAACATCTTATATATTATTTATTAATCATATTTTTTTAAATATATCAAATCCACCCCTAACTCCTGTATATTGGTATGTTATGGCATTTTTTAAAAGCTCAGCATAGCAATTTGATGTGATCATTTTATTTTTAATTTTTTTTTTTTGCTCTATAAAATTGTAAGTCTTACCAGTCTATTATAACTAGTCATCCATTGTAAGTCTTACCAGTCTATTATAACTAGTCATCCATTGTAAGTCTTACCAGTCTATTATAACTAGTCATCCATTCTTCTGAGAACCTTTTTGTCTTCACCTTTTTTTTGAAACATTTTCCTATGCTCATTTGTTGAGTCAGACCATTATACTGATCTCATGCAATAATGAAGGTTTGTTCTTTGCTTTGAGAGGTTCTATTCCAACAGAACTGCTTCTATTTTAAGCTTTCTTGTAAAGATGACCATTTTGTAGAGGATGCACAGCATCTGGGGGTCCCTTTTATAACTAAACATTTGGAATGTGGCTATACCAATCTGTTATTGGTGCTCAAGCAATCTGCCATGTTTTCACTTTAAAAAAATGCTTTGTTCACATTTCAAGACAACTTCTATATTTTACTTTGTCATGTTTCTTAAGTTGTCCTCCCTTGTAAGGTTTTGTCCTTCTTTCTGTCCCCAATCCTGAAAAAGTAAAGTCCAGGTTCAACACTTTAAATGTACCTAAAATATTCATATTTCTTTGAAACATTTCATTCAAACTAATGTTTTATCAAATTATCAAGTTAACCAGTTTAAAATAAAATGTTTTTCTAGAACAAGAAATTTGTATTCGACTTTGTTGATTGAACCTTTGCTAAAAAATACTGTTTTGATCACTATCGATTAGCCTTCATTGAGATGGTAACAAACAAATACTTAATACTTTGTTTAAAATTAGAAATTTATTAGAAATCAATAAGAAACACACACTTTTGAAAATAAAAATAAAAATTAAAAAAACTTTTTTTTTTAAATACTGATTTTAACAAAAAATTAATTAATAATTTTCAGAATTTCTAAGCCACACTTTGTAAAACTCATTTCAAATGATATCCTTCTAGTGTTTTTTTTTTCTTCATAGTCATACAGCTTGAAAGTATGTAGAGAGTAAAGAAATTCAACATTACATTTTGTTTTCATTGTTTTTATAAATATTTTATCTATTTTTTTTCCCCAGGCCACAGGTCCCCTACAAAATAAATTGTTTGCTTCTTTGTATACACCTTCAAGAAATTATGCCAGTGGAGGTAAGTTCAACATTTTGAGATCATGTTCTTGTTTAATTAATATAATAAAATAACAACAGTAAAACATTCAAACTGTATAACAACAGTAAAACATTCAAACTGTATAACAACAGTAAAACATTCAAACTGTATAACAACAGTAAAACATTCAAACTGTATAATAACAGTAAAACATTCAAACTGTATAACAACAGTAAAACATTCAAACTGTATAACAACAGTAAAACATTCAAACTGTGTAACAATAGTAAAACATTCAAACTGTATAACAGTAGTAAAACATTCAAACTGTATAACAACAGTAAAACATTCAAACTGTGTAACAATAGTAAAACATTCAAACTGTATAACAACAGTAAAACATTCAAACTGTGTAACAATAGTAAAACATTCTAACTTCATAATAGTGAAATGTTAAAACTTTATAAAACATATTAACTTTATATAGCAGTTTAACATTTAAACTTAATAATAGCAGTGAATCATTCTAACTTTATAATAGCTGTTAAACAATAAAAAAGGCTTTAGAAACACACATTGGAGGGCTAATTTGATTTAAATATGAAATGAACGGACTATTTTAAAGTGTTAAAGTATACAACCATCTTTAAGAAAAGTAGATCTATCATCTTAGAACTAGAACTTGTTCTAGGCTTCTTGATTGAGTTTGATGATATTAAACCCAAAATGAATTGTTTTCAATACTTCGTTTCTTCAGACAGCTACAGCTTGTATAATAAATATTGCAATCTCATATTAACTAGACGCCACACAAACATTTGGACATACCAATCTTCATTACTTACTTAGCATTCTAACGTTTTGAGATCAAAATTTTATTGATTACTTAGAATTATTAAATAGATTGTTATCTTCAAAAACTAGGATATTACTACTTATATCAAAACTACTACAGCAATATTTTCTCAATAATCACAATATTTTTCTATCTTCAGGTGACACAGATTTAGTTGTGATTGGCTCAGGACCTGGTGGATATGTGGCAGCAATTAAAGCTGCACAGCTTGGTTTAAAAGTAATAGTCTTGATTTTATTTTTGTTTGTTTGTTTCCTTAAGCTTTCAACAAGCCATACCAGTCATTTATCACTAAATACACATAAAAATAAATAATGCTATATTAAAACATGATTTCTATGAATTTGTCTTTGTCCAGACTGTAAGCGTTGAGAAGGCTGACACTCTTGGAGGGACATGTTTGAACGTCGGCTGTATTCCATCCAAATCACTGTTAAACAATTCTCATCTTTATCACATGGCTCTTCATAAAGATCTCACTAATCGTGGCATTGAATGTATGTAGTTATTCTATTTTTGTGTTGTACATTGCACACCACTTTAATTGTCTAGCTTTGCTTACTATATTGGGTATTTTATAATCTTGAACCAATGCAGTTATGTCTAAACAAAACTGATGATAGATTGTGATTAGACAGATGGTTACTAGGAAAAAGAAGACCACAAAAATTCCTCTATGTACTATAAACTATATATTTTCCATAAAGAATGTGTTGAAAATTATTGTGTGGTATTTAGACAGCTGTTCCAACTTTAAACAAGTTTAACTAGATTGTATCATAACATTCACCAACTACCACATTTTTATCCTTGATTGGATGTCAGAATATTTGTACCAAAGTAGGCCTTATTTACACATTAAATTTTAGTGCCTGATTAGAGCCCCCCCTTCCACCGGATGATACAGTGTTTTTTTTTAATTTTGATCAACTATTACTTCTTATATGAATGAAGCTATATTGTCACATTCGTGTACACTAATATACATGTTATATACTTTTAACAGTCACAGGTCTTAAACTGAACTTAGAAAAAATGATGGAACAAAAAAGGAATGCAGTGAAAGCACTGACTGGTGGCATAGCACATTTATTCAAAAAGAACTCGGTATGTTTAACTTAATGTCAAAATGTTCACTTGCAAAAGATAAAAATATAGTACACCAAGCTTTAAGAAGAAATAGTACATTTCTATGTTCTCCTATTAACCAGGTCATGTGGCAAGCAAAATGAACACCTACTATAGTTTTCTCAACAAATATCCCAAGTGTTAACTTGAACAAAAAAAAATATCCTAGGATTAAAACTGATGACACCTTCTACTATTAACCAGGTCATGTGGCAAGCAAA
>JADKLZ010000687.1:33371479-33383687 GCA_021533235.1 Biomphalaria straminea | reverse complement strand
AAACTGATGACACCTTCTACTATTAACCAGGTCATGTGGCAAGCAAAATGAACACCCAGTATAGTTTTCTCAACAAATATCCCAAGTGTTAACTTGAAGAAAAAAAAAATCCTATGATTTAAACTGATGACACCTTGTTGCCTAATTTCAAAACTTCAACTCAGAACTCATTGCAATCTTGGGAACCTGAGAGAGAAAGTTTTTGTTTTTCCCAGAGTTATATTTTTATTTGCCTTCCGTTAAGCAAATTTGAAATTGATTGTAAGATGTGGTGACTTTAGTGGTGTCATCATTGACCAAAGTAGCGAGTGTTTCACTAGCCCTTACTTTTTTTTTTTTTTTTGGAATCTTGAAAATCAACTTAAAACAGGTGTAACTGTATGTCTAGTCCTTTTGCTTTAGGACATCACCAACTCAGAGAGAAATGATGAATTGTTGATTTATTCTGAATATGTATTTTTTTATTCATATGGCATTAAGGTTATTGATATTGGGTTATTGGGTTAGCAAATTTGTATGTTATTGATATTGAATCACATTACTCAACTGCCTTAATGTACCATTCTGAAGTTGTTGCTTTTTTTAATAATATAACTAAGAAATGACTCAGAAGAGTCTGCATTAGCAATGTCTAGAAAGCTCTAAAAGATTATACTGCATCTCACAGATCACCCATTTGCAAGGGTTCGGCAGAATTACTGGTCCTAATGAAGTGACAGTGACCAAGAATGATGGCAGCAAAGAGAAAGTATCAACTAAAAATATTTTGATTGCTGTTGGCTCAGAAGTAACACCTTTCCCTGGCATTGAGGTCAGTTCTTTCAAACTGCTCTAATGTACTTAAGTCAAAAAGTTGCTATCTAGATAGAAGTAAAAAAAAAAAAAAAAATTAATAGTGGAAGTATTTAGAAATTCTATGAATGCTTTTGATGATCAGCACTTTTTATCTCTCTCTTTTTTTTAACTCTCTATTGATTGATTAAATGTTTACTTTTTTTATTGATATTCTCTGCTTTACGAAGGCCATCATCGTTTTCCTTCATAAATCTATTTTTATAGCTCAATTTTAGTTTTATTTTCTAGATTGATGAAAAGAAAATTGTCTCCTCCACTGGTGCACTAAGTCTAGAAGCTGTCCCCAAACAACTTATAGTCATTGGAGCTGGTGTCATTGGAGTAGAACTGGTCAGTGTACTAGTAATAAAATATCTTCATATTGATAATTTGGAGGCACGGTGGCTGAGCAGTAAAGCGCTTGGCTTCTGAACCGGGGGTCTTGGGTTCAAATCCTGGTGAAGACTGGAATTTTTATTTCGGGATCTTTGGGCTCCTCTAAGTCCACCTAGCTTTAATGGGTACCTGACATTAGTTGGGGAAAAGTAAAGGCAGTTGGTCGTTGTGCTGGCCACATGACCCCCTCGTTAACAGTAGGCCACTGAATCAGATGACCTTTACATCATCTGCCCTTTAGACCACAAGGTCTGAAAGGGGAACTTTACTTTTTTCTTATATTGATAATTTAAGATGTTACAAAGGGACAGTTTTTGTTTAAGTACTGTCTATTGTTGTCAGTGAAAAATAGTTCATCTTAAATATATATTTTTATTACATTTATTTTCATATATGACTATTTTATCTTGAATAAATAATATTGTAATAATCAGGGTATATAACACCCTTCAATATTGTCAGTTGTTATTTTAAGTTTATGTGCATATTCTTTTCTATATTCTTTGTTTATCAAGTTCATTTGCATGCTAAAAAATCCTGTGCATGTTATGTAGTTATTGGATTGGAAATGTGAGACAGATTCATATGATTCAATTAGTAATAGAACCTGCTGCCTCAGGCCTAACTATATTGACCTTATTAAAATTCATGCCCATTTCACCAAAGCTTCACTTCCTATTAAAGATAATGTGAATGTTTTTATCTGAATGTTTTTTATTTGAATATTGTCACACCAGATCTGTATTATCTTGAACACTGTGCCAAACACCATAAAGAAAAACGGTATTATACAAAAATAAAATAAATACATGGCTATTTCAAAGTTAGTGGCTTTGGGCATGTTATTCAATTTAAATTTTCTTTTTTTTTTTTTGTTGTTTTTATTTTTAGGTTTCAGGCTGCAATTGTTAGTATACAGTATAGATTCAAGAAAATACTGTTTTTTTTTTTGTTGTTTTTTTTGTTATTAATATTTTGTTTTTTTTAAGCTAATTGTTTTATCAATAATATTTACTTATTTTACTCCCAGGGATCAGTGTGGCAAAGGCTAGGTGCTGATGTGACCTGTGTGGAGTTTCTTGGTCATGTTGGTGGAATGGGCATTGATAGTGAAGTGTCCAAAACGTTCCAGAGGTCGCTGACCAAGCAAGGCATGAAGTTCAAGCTCAACACCAAAGTTCTCAATGCTGTCAAGTCAGGGGACACAATCACTGTTAATGTTGAAGGAGTAAAGGATGGTAAAAAAGAAGAGGTATTGGAACTAATTTATCACTTAAAACCCTTTTCTTGAAAAATTTCCTCTAAACACTAAGCAATGTCTTTATAACAAGTGGATTATAAGAGCAGTTGAACTCATTTATAACATTATTTAGGATATACATGAAGTTAACAATGGATTTTATGCACATACACAAATTGACTCAAGGAACTTCTTACGATGTCTGACTTCCATGCTCTATAGTGTTAACATTGAAAATTGTTTCACAAAACAAGTTGTGTAAGCAAACAACACATAAAGTAATTCCATCCGTCATACAAAATTTAAGATGCTGGACATATTTCAATGAATCCAGCTAAAGGAAGTTCTTCTGTAATGGTTCACCACTAGATGTGACACTCTGAGAGGAGATATTCTATGTCTTTAAAGAAGTTAAATGATTACACTTGCAGTTATTGAGCTCAAATAAATCTATTGCTGTATGAGTATCATAAAATTTTTTTTTTTTTTTACTATTTGTTCTTTCCAATTTTAGCTCAAGTGTGATACATTGCTGGTTTGTATTGGACGTAGACCTTTCACTAAAGACATCGGCTTAGAGAGTGTGGGCATTCAGTTGGATAAACAAGGAAGAGTTCCAGTCAATTCACGTTTCCAGACTTCCGTACCCAGGTTTGAATTTTTTTTTATTTTGCTCTCAGCTGAAATATTTTAAGGACAAAAAAAAACCTACTCGTAATACAGGGATGTAGTCTGCTGTGATATACATTTCTTCAACTTCACTATCCCTTGGACTGTTTGGGCACCACAGAAGATTTGTCGACCAATGATGATGTTATATTTATTAACTTTATTTGTTTCTAAGCTCTAACATATATTGCTAACAACTTGTAGTAAATAGTTTCTCTACTCTTACAAGTGGTAAGATCACAAGTCTTTATGTCTTTTTTCAGTATTTATGCCATTGGTGATTGTGTTCAAGGTCCAATGCTAGCCCACAAAGCTGAAGACGAAGGTAATAAATATTTGTTACTTTTTGATCAAGGGATTTTTTAAATTGACAAGGAAAACTATTTGCTACAGATTATGTTAATATCATTGGAATTTATAAGTTTAAAAAAATTTAATTTCTTTGTGTCCATAGTCCAGCACATTAACAGAATTCTTTCCTTGTGTCCTGACAGGTATTGTGTGTGTTGAAGGAATCTGTGGCGGAGCTGTTCACATTGATTATAACTGTGTCCCATCTGTTATTTACACTCACCCAGAGGTAGCCTGGGTAGGAAAAAATGAAGAACAACTGAAAGAAGCAGTGAGTGTAGAGTTAGAGTTATCTCTGTATATAGTCATTTTATTCAATTAGCAAAAAAAAACAACATTTAAATCATTATTAATCCATAACCTCTTATTGGAATTAGGCCAGTGTTTCTCAGTTTTTTTAAATGTGTGGCACCTTTTCTCTTGAGAGATGCACCCCTTATGTAAAGAAACAATGCATTAGGGATCTAAAATAAAAAGAAAATGCCTTGAATAAAGGCAGTATAAACCATATGAATATAAAATCTCTTTTTATGTAAATGTTATTATTTTTTTTTAGTATATAATAATGTACATAAAGCTTTTTACCCAACCCACTTGTAGAGAACATAAATATATATGGTTAATAAAACATGAACTGAGAAATAAATAAATAAATTGTGGTTAAAATAAATTGTGGTTAAATATATTTGTTTTTAACATATTTCGATGGGAGTTTTCTTATTTTTGAATCAATTCAAGTACACTGACTGCCAACTAAATTATGTCAATGATTCTGAACAGGGTGTAGAATATAAAGTTGGTAGTTTCCCACTGACAGCCAACAGCAGAGCTAAATGTAACAACGACACTGATGGCTTCATGAAAGTTTTAGCAGATAAGAAGACTGACCGACTTTTGGGGGCACACATTATTGCATCAGTAAGTTACATGTATTTTCTTTTGGATAGCTCTTTGAGAATGATTGCTCATAATGTTCTGTTATGTTTACTTTTAACTTATTGGTAATTCTGTGAATTAGAGATGAAAAAAAAAAACATTCTATGTGTCTTTTAGTGTGCTGGTGAGTTGATCAATGAAGCTGCACTGGCCATGGAGTATGGTGCATCCTGTGAAGATATTGCTAGAGTCTGTCACGCCCATCCTGTGAGTCTTTAGTTAATGATTGTCCTCAGTTAAAAAAAAATACAATATTTCCCTCATTATTTTTTAAAACTCTGAATTTGAATCTTTTAGTAATATAGTACATGAATTGGACAACTATACCTATACAAATCATAAAAATTTACTGGTCCATATATATATATATATTATATATATATATATATATATATACTAGCCATATGTTACCCGCGGCCCGCGGGTCTTAATTTGCGTATCACTCTCATGTAGTCACTAAGAGTGTTTTGTAAACAAATGAAATGATAATGTTATAAGTAAAACGAATGCGGAATGCGTAAATGTAAAAATAGTATAATGTAGCTATAAAATTAGCTAATCGACATAAATTTAAATTCATTTTTGCAAATAAAAACATTTGCTTGTAGACCTACATATACTTGAATAATATTGGAAATGAAAAGACTTTATTTTTGTACCAGTTTATCTATATAAATATAACAAATGTCCTGATGTAGACAGCTAAATTAAAGAATGCATTTTTTTAATTATTATTATGTATAATATGCAAGTTAATAAGTAGATCTAGACTTTCTTCAGTAAAAGTATATTTAATCGTATATTTAAGAGAGTAAAATATTGAACTCTCAATGAGTTAAATCCAAAAATAATTAGTCAAAAGCCAACAATGTTTTTATTTTATTTAGAGGCGAAAGGTCGTGACCTCAATACGCGTTGCCTTGGTGAATACTGTGGGCGTGTTAGCCGTGTAGACAAAAAAACAATACAATAGATCTATATTTTAAAAGCAAATCCAACGTGTGAATGTAATTGTTTATGTAACATTGTTAGTTTAATTTGGTATAGCTCTAGAATCTAAACAATTTGAATGCCACAGCAATCTAGTCAATAAATTAAAACTTTGAGCCTATTATAATAAAAGACTATTAACACTGTGAACTCGACCTAGATAAATAAGCATCATTTGATGTAGACACATTAGCCGTATTTCATGCGTTATCAAGTCTAAATGCGCATAAGTAAATCTGAAAATAAAAAAGTAAATTGAAAATAAAGACTTAAAAGTAAACCGAATCAGTAGTTGTAGGCTTAAATGCTTTGAAAAATACAATGAAAAGTAAATTGTATTATGTAAGTAGTTTATTACTTTAATAATATGCTTTTATAATGCGCGATATTATAATTATGACCTTTGACGTTCATTTCATTTGTACCACTGCGCGCCACACATGTAGGCCTAATAGTGCCGCAGTTACGGAAAAGTATGTCAGCTCAAAGCCATTTAGATCTACATTTAGAGCGAACGATTTTACATAAAAAAAGTTTTGTAAACTTAAATTTGAAGGTTAATTTTTATTAACTAATGAAATGAATAGACACTAATATGTATGTTCATATGTGAAAGTAAAAAAAAATTGTTTTAGACCTAGGGACGTGACCTCATTTCACGATGTGTTCATTGCGTGACCTTTTTAATTAGATGTACGCTATGAATGAAACTATTAGAATATATCTAAACACGGCTTCGCGAACGAACGCATGAAAAATGCTTTCGAAAAACAAATTTCAATGTTAATTTGATTAAAATATGAAATGAATGGACTATAATAAGTGTGTTCATGTGCTAAAGTATAAAACTATCGTTGCGAAGAGAAGTTCTATCATCTTACAATTTTAGACCTAGGGACGTGACCTCATTTCACGTTCGCTGAATAGAGCGATGTGTAACATTTCGTGAATGTCTAGTGAACGAATGTGCGTAAGGATATCTACGCTTGCTGATATAAAGAACGAACTTATGTAAAAAGCCTTTTGAAACACAAATTTGAAGCTTAATTTTGTTAAATAATAAAATCATTAGATTATATTTTGTATTTTCATTCGTCAAAGTAAAAACCTATAAGTGCAAAGTGTATTTCTTAAAATTAGATCTAGATCTAAATCCTTTCGATCTTTTTCTCATGTCAACATTTTAAACAAAGCCTAGATCCATAAAATAGTATAGTTGTAATAGACTTGGTCAACTTTATTTTTTTTAAGGGTCTTACGTTTGTTTTAGGGCTACAATACATACACTACGGCCTACGTTAGTACCCAAGGAACATTTCTGCCAAGTTTTATCAACATTGGTCAAGCGGTTTTGATTTCCATTCGGCTCATACATACATACATACATACATACGCTAAACATTCAACTTTATATATTAGATATATATGTATAAATAATGTTATCACATTTTTCTCTTTAGTTTATAGGTAGTGTGTTAAAAATTTTTAAAGGTTTCTAGGGATCTTTGACAAAAATCACTTGAACATAATTTTTTTCTGACCCTTTATTAAAAAAGTATTGTATCTTTTGTAATCAAACGTAGATGTAAGGTTTACAAGCATATGGCCTTCACTGGTTGCCTGTAGTATTTTTCTAAAAATGTTTTTGTATAGAAATCTTTCATGCTACAAGCATGCTTAGTGCTATGTGGCACAATCTCCATTGTGGACATGTTAGGGGGTATCTGTCACGCTACAAGCATGCTCAGTGCTTTGTGGCACAATCTCCATTGTGGATATGTTAGGGGGTATCTGGTTTATGGTTTCCATGTTGTCCAAGAGTGCTAAGCAAGCTCAGCTCAGGTCAAATCCAATATAAAACTTCTGATAGGCATTTGAACTCAAGTCTACACTAACTACAGTTGTAGTTTTATAATAATTTGTGAATAAATTTGGGATCTTGTCTAAGCAACAAGTATTTAAATAGGAAGGCATTTCAGAACTTTTTTTGTACATTTTTAGAGTCCAGGAAAAGTATTTATAAAAATAGTATAATGATGTCTTAAAATCTTCAGATTTAAAAGTATATCATAATATATTAAATAGGTTTTTAAACATATCTTAGTTATATTCTAAAATTATTTTTTTTTATTGACAATTTCAGACTGTGGCAGAAGCATTCAGAGAGGCCAATATTGCAGCATACGCTGGAAAACCAATAAACTTTTAATGTTCAACTCTGACAGCTCATCACTTTCTACAATCAGAAATTAACTCCCTTAATCTCATTGATGTCAGGGCTTAAGCTCTAAAGAAATACATTGTCCTTTTCGTAATGTAATGATTTGGTTTTATGATCTGATCCAGAATCATAGAAAGCTCAGTTCTAGCTTTTATGATATTAGTAGACTTGACTACTGAATTGTTAGTGCCGGATTGTTAATACAAAGTTCATTTTAAGTATGTTTCTCAAACAAAATGTGTGAATTGAGTTTAACTATAATGTATATTTGAAGTTAGTTCATCCAGTGTCTGTTTGTACAGCTGGTGAACTCTGTTCTGTCTGATTGTATCCATATAATTTATAATAGAATTTATTTTCTTAGGTATGTAATTCTCAATAACAGTTGTGGATGTCTTGTACAAATGTTTGCTGCTATGAGGGTCAGTGATATGACAAATAAATGTGTACCACTCATTGAGAATAGAATTAATTAAAGAAACTTTTTGTTTCCTTTTTTTTTTTCTATATAGATCTTTGTTGTATTTTTAAAGAATTAAACTGACAATACTTCTAAGTTGTTTAGTTTAATAAGAAATGTAGGCTAATGAATACACTTAATAATTATCCAGTTGCTGTATTGTTTAATAAGTTGGTTCAGTGGTTAGCAAACACTTAAATTCAAAGGCTAATCTGTTACTATAAAGTTTTGAAGAATTTATGTGGCATTTTATGTCTCATTCAGCTACTTTTCCTTTAAAACTTATGTGACTGAATAGACCAACATTTGATACCCATCCACGGCCACTGTTTAAACATTTGTTATCACCTGAGGCTGAAGCAGTGTCAGCCTTTTTCCTACTACTGGTGTTTTCACCATCTGTGATCCAGGAACCCTTCTTAACTCTTTCTCTCCTAATTGACAATGCCATCGTTGATTTGTCTCCATAAAACTAAATTGTTTTTTGTTTTTTTTTAAACTTTAATTTTTATTGTGTAAAAGGTGTATGCATTTCTCTATAGTTCTATACCAAATATAACATTTCTGATAACAAACAAAAAAGTTATTGAAGTTCAATGCTAACAGGATAGTGAAATACAAATGGATAATTCTATTGGAACGAGGAGAATAATTACGGAGAGAAAGAGTTAATACTTTCTCTCTATGTGGGCCTCTCCTGTGCTTCTTTTTCCCAACAGTTGGTCTAGAGTTTCAAGAGTTTCATGTCACTCTAACCTAAATCCCTTTATAGTCCTGCAACTCTCCTCCCATCTATCAGATCTAAAATATCTTATGGAAGTCAACCTTTTGGCATTCTGTGTACATGCCCAAGCCAGCCAAGGTGTCTACTGCTAATGGGGCATATGTCCTGGTATGCTGCTCTTTGAAAGACTTCCTCATTGGGGATTTTATCTTGCCACCATATTTGTTCTTCTGTCTTAAGCACCGTATGTAGAAGAAAGTGAGCTTATTTGCTGCCAAGAGTAGGTGGGCCATGTTTCGCTGAGAGAGTGCTGAAAACACTGGTTTGAATGAATTGAAGAGAGCAAAGCATTGTCTCAGACTCTTTTATATGGTGCTTGTCTTAAATATTCTGTTAGTGGTGTTCTTTTTGACTAGCACATCATTGGAGATAATGGAGCAGGGTAACACAAATTATCAACTATTTCCTTTAATAATCACTTAAGGTACTTTGGGCTAGCATTTTGGTTTTGCTTTGACTAATATGTTAAGCTAAACTTCTGACATGCATCAATCTATCAACTAGGATTTAAAGTTGTGAAACATAATACCGGTACTTTACTAGTGGCATAGAGTAGCTGATCTGAGAAGGAGTCAGTTGAAGAGATCTCATGACAACCCTGATATACGCAGTTGAATTTAAAAAGAAAAGACATTGCCAATGACTTGCGTAGATAATGAAAAGAAAACTTAGATTCCCTCATGGAAATAGCTTTTTATGCCTCAGGTTTGGCAAAATATGTAGGTCGTGACTGGGTTTGCTTAGTCATGTGAAATACTGCACTCATTCTTAATCTTCAGAATCGAAGACATTACCTTTTATTTGTTAATTTAAAAAATGTATATTTACTTATAATGTACTCATTGGTAGACTAGCACTCTGTAGTTTTGAAGAATTTATTTAGTTATAGTCTGCTAGCTACTTTAAAAGATGTGTCTGAGATCTCACTGAAAGAGACGTACTGGAAATTTCTCTACTGGAGAAATCTCCCAAGGTAAGATTTTACTGGCAGAGAAATATCTGCAAAGTTTTATTGAGAGAGGCTTCGGGTTGAATTAAATCCTGTACCACTTTTCAATCACAGCAAAATCTCTCTGGCGGATGTGGTTTTTTAGTCATTTGTAATGTGAGCGTTGAGTGGTAGATTAGAAACAAGTAAAATAGAAGTTGGTTAACTAATATATATACAATAAACAGTAGGTTAAATAGAAGTTGGTTGAAGAAAAAAGAATTATTTTGGAAGTTAGTGAAATAGAAGTGATTAAAAGCATTGCAAGAGGAAGAAAGGAATAACTAAAACTTAATAAAATTAGCCCACCCTGATAAGTCTACGTTGATTGCTTACAATAGCATCCTGTGTTGAGTGACAACAATAAATGGCAACAAAACCAAGTATGTTATGACAACAGAAAATCCATCCCAGTGGCGCTACAGCCAATGGTGGGCTATGGCCTACTTTAGAACATCTCTCCATTCTGATCTATCCTGGTCTTGACTTTTCTGTGCATGGACTTTTAGCTGTTGTCATTAGAATATTCTTGATTTTGTTGTCATTTTATTTCAAGTCCTGCTGGTCGAGATGTTTCTTCCAGTTGTGTGATGGCTCTAGCTAGCTCCGAGGTCAAGAGAAAATCATGCAGAAGAAAAATATATTCAAATGACTAACCACATGTTTGAAAACGTAGAAACGTTTAAATATTTAGGAAGCATGATACTTTTTTAAAAAAAAAAAAAAAAAAAAAAAAAAAAAAAAAAAAACATAATACAGTAAAATAAAAAAAAAATACAAAATTAAAAAAATTACAAAACGGAAGTAAAGGAACAACTAGCGTCAGGCAACAGAAGTTTCTACAAAGCACAACACATATCTAAGAAAACTATTTACAAAACAATCAAAAGACCAGTAGTTATGTGTGCAAGTGAAACTTGACCGCTACAAAAACAACAGAAAATCTGCTAAATACTTGGGAAAGGAAACTTCTCAGAAAAATGAAAGATGCCATACACGAGGATATCGGATATGGAAGACTCGCACCAACCAAAAAAAAAATATACTAGCTATATGAAGACCCCATCTCCATAGTAAAGGGAAAAAAAGAAGGAACAAATTAAGTTGGACAGGTCACATTGAAAGAATGTCACAGAACAGAGGATTGTTCACAAGGCAGACCACGAGTACTGTGATGATGTAGAAGCAGATGATCTACAACCGCTAAGATTCCGGGCACGGAGACGTAAAATCCAAGATAGATCAGAAAGGAAAGATGTGCAAGAGCAGGCCAGGGACCTCCACTTGGATGGATGATTCATTGAGTGACATTGAACATTTACAATAAGGCATTGGCTTCAATTCCTGAAATTAAGAAGTAACTGTTTTATATGTTGCTACACATGTTTCGGGTATTCCTTCAGAATAGAAGATTAATATATTCTAGCCCAAACTTCCCACTCGACGCTGCAGTGGGGAGCATAGTTCGAACATGTAAACATCGAGACGACAGTCCAAAGCGCATACTAAACGACCAGACAGACTTCCATACACATGTGTGTGACACAGCTTTAATAGAAAATTTGTGAATTATGCCTAATTGCGATTTAAGAAGTATACATTTACGCTGAATTTTCAGTAATTAATTTATAGTTCCATGATTCTACAATACAAGACTCTCCTCATCTGAACATGTACATAAAAAAAGGTAAATGCTTATAGGACTTTCCTGCCGAAAAAACAATTCATAATTGCATCAATTATGTGAACAAAAGAAACATTTAGAGAATTGCCTAAAGAAATAAAAATCAATCCCCTTAAAAGGATCTCAACAAAATCTAAAATGACGTTTCTTTTATTAGACTAGGCATTATTATAGGTCCTACCTAACTAGTCTGTAGTTTATAACTTTATTCCGGCTTTGATTTCTGCTGTTAAAACGGCTCGCAATCTAAGATAACTTTCAAATATATACGTAGTTCCGTTTTTCCCAAACCTTTTTCGTCAACGGAACACTTCGCTTATTCTGAATAATTAGCGTAATACTTCTTATATAGCGCTACTTTCATGCTTATAGCATGCTCAGAGCGCTTTGGTCCAATCTCATTTGTGGACTTATTCTGAATATTTAGCGGAACACTTCGCTTATTCTGAATATTTAGCGGAACACTTCGCTTATTCTGAATATTTAACGGAACACTTTGCTTATTCTGAATATTTAACGGAACACTTCGCTTATTCTGAATATTTAGCGGAACACTTCGCTTATTTTGAATATTTAGCGGAACACTTCGCTTATTCTGAATATTTAGCGGAACACTTCGCTTATTCTGAATATTTAGCGGAACACTTCGCTTATT
>JADKLZ010000687.1:33299421-33362769 GCA_021533235.1 Biomphalaria straminea | reverse complement strand
ATGGTGGAATCAACGTTGGTATCGTCAGTTAGGAGAGAAAGAGTTAAACTTGACGCACAGGAAACAGTTACCATAAGATGATATCAGTACGATGTGCAAAAAAGTATCGCAGAAACCGGTGTTCGTTTTTTCAATACGTCCCTACTTTCAACTACAATACACGTAGGCTCTGTCCAAACCTTACATTGCTTACAGCGGTAGCAAAAAAGAAAAAATAAGGAAGAATTTGAGGACAGGGCTGCCGGAAAGAATGTTCAATGTTGAAGGGGTGAAGATAGAATTATGATGAAAAAAATTCAATGGGAAACGGCTTAAGGGCAGACAAAGGTTTACAAGACTTGACAGTGTGGAGACAGGCATTTAACAGCTCGATCCCCATGGGGTAAAGAGGGTCAGATTAGAAAGGAAAGAGGTGGTGGGAAGCAGTTCAAAGCCTTTCGCTATATAGATAGGACCTACATATGGATATAATAAAGATATTTATCTTGTCTTATAGTATTTTGTCAGATGCTTCTTCGTGTTTATCAATTTTATTCAATGACCATTTAAATTAGACAGTTTGATATGGATTTACAAAAATTAGATTACTTTCGTTGTTTTTGTGTGCCCCCGAAATAGAATAAACGCTATAGTTTTGCATGGTCTGTCAGTCCGTCTGCCTATCTGTCTATATGTCCGTCCGTCCGTCCAATTTAGATCGCAAAAACTAGAAAATATATTGAAAATCGATATCACATTTTAGATCTTGCAAAGTTGTGGTGCAAAAGCTACTATTTTCTATTCTGCAATTAGTTTTTTCATGAAAATACAACATTCTCTTATTAATAGTAAAAATATGTATATTTGAATACTATTTATGGATTTTTCTTTTCAGTAACAAAAACTTTTGTAATACTACATCAAGTGTTTTAAATTATACAATTTACCATACATTTAAATAAAGTGTTTACTTTTATTTTAAAAGAGCAAAAATATAATCGGTATGTATATAAGTCAAATATATTTAAAACAACATTTAATTAGCAGTATATTATATTATACGAGTGCTGCGTACATATCATATGCACATTATTATATACATATATATATTATTATAAGGCCAGGCTCACACAAAACCTAATTTCCTTATAAAAACAAGTTCATGAATACATATGATTATAAAAAAGTGTAATTATAATATTAATATGCTTGAGTAGACCAACCCGAGGGCCAATTCTGAAACTATCTTTGTGACCTTGTTTTGTTTGGTCTTACTTAAGTTTAGGACGTTCATACAGAAATGAATATTTTTACATCGTTATAGTCATATTTCATGCAGGACATAATGGTTCGAAATACCATTAAACTATCATACAAATATCGGAAAATGAATACGTGATAAATATATCTTACGAAATATGTTTTTATAATTTTAAAAAAAGTATATAAATTATTAACACTAATAGGCTACAATTTATGAAAACATTCTTATGTAATTTTATTTCGAAGATTTAGCCAATAATAATTTGTGGACAGTATAATAAGCTTGTAAAGTACATGAATCATATTAACATTCAAATATGAATTGTGTAGCTATCAAGGTCTCTAGGGGATGGGGAGGCCTGAACTTTGACTGGGGACTGTAGCACTAGACTAATTGTTCCGACGTTGACACAGGGTTTAGTGATGGTGATGTAGATCGTTGTGAGGACCACACAACACTATCGTAAACCAGCCTTATAGATCTTTAGGTCTCGGTGGAGAACTTTTTCACATCATATGTATATCTTATAAGTGAAAACTAAATCTGGGTAATTAAAAAAAAAAGTTTATTCTTTCCGATCTTCCGTAACATACAATCAAAGCATCTAAATATTTCCAATCGAATTTCTTTGATGTCCCTTTAGTTAAAACCTCTGTGACTGACCTCAGTCCTCAAGCCCATCACATGCTACACTACTCGCCCACAACCAAGTCAACCCTTTTACCCCGGCCACTCACCAACTCTTCTGTCACAGCCACCCACCCTTCGAACGTCCACCCCCAACCCACCCCTTTGTGCCCTGACTGAGAAGAAAGACGATGCCTGATGTGAAATTTCATTATCTCAGCAATTTTTTAGGTTAAGGCTGAAGGCAAGGGGGGAGGGAGTACGTGACTCTGGATGGTGCCACTCCGGCCGGGTGAAAGGTTCATATAGCGGTCCTGACAGCTGGACTCCTCAGAGCCTCCTGTACCTGAGAAGTGCACGGAGTTTCACAGTGGTAAGTAACTGTTCTACTTACAAAACTTAAACCGATGAGCCCATGTCATTAATTGGGCTCTGTTATTTAACATTCGTTTTTTTTTAAGTAATATTTTTTTTTAGGTCTGAGTATTATTTTCACACCATTTATGTGACTTGCATACGTACATTGGATTTAGTGTTACACTCCTGGACCCCATTTTAAAAACATTTTTTCATAGCAAAGGGACAGATGCGCAATTAAACTTTCTCATAGTTTTTTTTTTCAAATATAACGATGCTTTAAAACAATAATAATAGCATGGATATATAAACACCTGTATAGCTTACAAAAGCGCTCATTCACCTGAGGTACGCATACTGCTGTTACCTAGGGTAGTAGGCCTAATGGACGTACAATTCTAAAATGTAAAAAAAAAAAATTGAAAAAGAAAGGAAGTCTTTAGTAGGCCTAAATGGTTGACTAACCTGTAGATGATGATCCCCCCTCTTTTTTTTTAATGTATTAAAAAAGAAACTTCTCAAGAACTAAATAATCTAGAAGATATAAAAGTGACTAATTCGGTTGTAACATAAATTTATTAAGAATCAAGATCTCCCTCCCTCTCTCTCTCTCTCTCTCTCTAACTAGTTTTGTGATTTAAAAAATAAAAATTCAATAGTAAGATTTAATATGATATTTTGTTTTTAATACGATTTCATTTTCAATATCAAAGGGGGAGAACTGAACATAATGAAGAAAAGTACAGCGCAAGCTGTGATTGGCACCGTCTTCTTCAGCGTTGGTGAGTACAAAAGTACAAAGTACAAGACTACCGGTATTTAATCATAAAAACATTAGATAAAAATACTAGAGATTAAAAAGGAAAAGCGAATACAATTTCACACCATATACTTCATATAGTCTAGACTAGATCTAGATATATATATATATATATAATATAGAATCTAGATCTAGATATATTATTATTTATTATAGATCTAGATCATGATAGAGATCGTTCTAGCTAAGTAAATGATAAATCTAGATCTGTCCTAAACCTGTGCATTGCACAGTGTCACAGTCACATTGAGTTGACAACAGTACTATTACTACTAACACTAATCTAAATCTAGAGTAATATATGTCTTCCGATAAATTAAGTGCTGCTACCGCGATTTTTGCATTTGAATTTTTATAGCTCCGTAATGGTTAATCCTAGGAAAAAAACTACAAATATCTATAAACTCGTCATCCATTTGCCCATAAAAATAGCTAGAGTAGCTTCTTATGTTTTGAACACCCATTTCGGGAACTAGGTCACATTTTTATTTTATTTTTTTATTTGGTGAAGGTTTAACTTACAAAAAAACGGAAAGCAGATTCTTATTCTGCAACTAAAGGACAATAAAAATAGATGTGTTCCTTTGTATTACTACTGTTAAAGGTGTTTGTATTAGAAGGTTCCTTGTTGTGCTGGTGAAATTACGAGTTCGAACAACCAATAACAGATAGAGTCAATAACTTGGTAACGCTTGTTTAACTTCAAACAATTTAATACGCAAAATAAGGACACAGTCAGAAATCGTGTTGCTAGTTCTAGGCGTCACGTCCGTCTCTATCTTTCGTCGTTATGTAATCCTAGTTTTTAATCCCTACGTCACGTCATTCTATAGATACCCGATTTTCCCAATACTTCTACGCGTCAAGTCATTACATATTTCCTCCCCCCTTTATCAAAAAAAAATTGTCAATCAATTTTTTCCAGTCCACAAGTCCAAAACTCTACCTCCTACTGTCATATGTCTTACAATTTACATGGCCATTATTGGGGAAAAGGACCACAACATATATCTTGCTCTTGAGTCTTGATAGACATCTTGACACATTGAGTTCATTGTTCATATGAGTCCATAGATGTAATCAAATAAACATATGTACAGTTCCACTATAGCTTATGGTAGGAAATAAAATACTGTTCCAATCATCACTACTGTCGTTGATGATGATAAAGTACAACACAGTTCATTATCACAGTCTTTTCCACTACCAACGCAAAAGTCCATAAATGATTACACTATGTACACAATCCTTAGGTAGTCTCTTCCATAAAGAACACAGAGTCCATCAATAATTAAACAATGCACAAAGTCCATAAAGTCCATAAATAAACAACGTAGTTCCTTTCATGAATAATGCAAGAGAGTCCCTCAAAAACGAGCCATGTGTATAGTAGTATAGTCCATAAACAGTCATATGAGCGATGTCTTTGCCGACTCCATAGGCATAAAAAATTAAAGTGACATGACAGTTCATAGTTCATATATGGCGATGCCTTTGCTGATTCCATAGGCATATAGATTTAACATGGCCACTGTCAACAGCATAGCGTATGTGTAGGCTACTGTCAACAGCATAGCGTATGTGTGGGTGCTTGGAACATCACCAAACCTTTCCTGTCGAACAAAATGTAATATTTGTATCAGAAAAACTTTTCCAATAAATTTACCTAACTTTTTTGTTGGGCACTAATAAGCTGTATCTTCTCTCCACTTACCATTTCCAATTGACCTAATCTTTACACAATGAGTGTTAATGATTTAAAAAAATAAAATAATGACTTCAGATGATCATACTTACTTTAGTTTATACTTTTGTCTTCATTACTGACATTTTATAATTATCTCCCTTGATTAATAAAAAAAAAAATCCCAATTAAAATTAATTGAGTTACCTCCCTTTCAAATGAATAAAATACAGTATCTATACAAACAACTTATTCATGCCCACTAATCAAAACATAACAATATACATGCATCAATAAATTAAAATCAATGAACATTATTTACACTAGTTCTATCCTACAGTAACTCTTGATAACATATCTGCCACGATATTAATTTCCCCTTTTATTGCTTGTAGTTCAAAATTATATTCTTGTAGAATCAGAAATCACCTATACAATCTATCAGATAACAATACAAATTTATTTTCCAGTAAATGGCTTTCCAGTTTACATGGATTATTGTAAATGTAAATTTAATGCACTGTAATGAAATTCTAAAAGACTTCATGAAAATAGGTCTATCACTTGTCAGTTTCATGTCATGCTTTATAATGTCTGTTTTCCCTGGCAAACTTGAAAAAATTTCTTTGAAATCACTAACAATGTTCATTATGTCCCTTGTCTTTTCTGGAGATAAATTTCCCAAATTTAACTTTTCCCATGTTTGACTATCTTTTGTTTCTAATATAGGTATATTTTTAATATCATTTTCTTTGGTTTCCTCATTAATTAATACCATGAAACATTCATGTATTTGATTATTAATTTCTTCATTTTCTGTATCTAAGTTTTGAATTTGATTAGTTTGATTTTCACTGTCTACCTTTGTATCTATACCTTGAAATTGTTCTTCATTTCTTTCTGTGTATAGTTTCAAATTATTTATATGGTAAGTTTTTATTTTCCCATTCATGTTTATCTTGTAATTTACTTCACTTGTTTTGTGTGTGACAATAAATGGTCCTTTCCATTGTTTTCCTAATTTGTTTTTTAAGTCAATTACCAAAAGTAATACCTTATCTCCTACTTCTAACTTCCTTAATTTTCTTTTTTCATTTAAGTTCTCATGCACTGTTTCTTTATATTTCATATTATTCTCATAAGCTTCTTTCCATATCTGTTTTAAATCTAATACTGTTTCATTAATATTTTCATTTTCCTCTTTGTCTATAATTAAACTTTCTTTAAAAATTTGTATCTCATCCCTGGGTTTCCTTCCATGAACCAACTCATATGGTGAAAATTGAGTTGCCTCATGAATATTATTTCTAAGAGAAAATAGAACAAAGTTAATATATTGATCCCAGTTTTTCTGATTGTTTTCTACAATTTTAGCTAAAGCTCTCTTTATAACTCTGTTTAGTCGTTCGCAAAGGCCGTTGCCTTCTGGGTGGAATGCTGAAGATCTAATATGTTCTATGCCATATTTTAATGTCCATCTTTTAAATAATTCAGATGTGAACATAGATGCATTGTCTGATAGCAATGTTTTTGGTATCCCATGTCTCACTATGAACTTTTGATCTAAAGCATTAATAATATTCTCTGTGTCTATATTAGATAATGCTACTGCTTCAGGATATCTACTGAACATATCCACTATTGTCAATATGTATCTATTATTGTGCTCAGTTTTGGTTAAAGGTCCTATGATATCTATTGCTATCTTTTGAAATGGTTTATTTGGTTCATCCATTGTCTGTAATGGAGCTTTACCTAATTTACCCTTAAGTCCTCTTCTTTGACACATGTCACATGATGTAGTTTGATATGGTTACTTTCATTTTAGGCCAAAACACTTGGGTTGCTAAGTTTCTGAAACATTTCTTAATACCTCTGTGTGCACTTAAATTACTATCATGTGATAAAATCATGACATCCTTCCAATACTTTTGAGGTAAAACTAACTGTTTTATTTCTCTACCATTTAGTTTTGTTTTTCCAAACAGTATTCCTTCTTCTATGACAAATTTCTCAATTGGATTATTGTTCCTTTTATCACTAATCCTATCATAGATTTTCCCAATTATGTTATCCTGTTTTTGTTCTTGAGCTAGTTTGTTTGTTCCTTTCAATTCTTCATTTTTAATTTCTTTAGGTACCTCTTTTTGTTGCTCTGTGTCTATATGCTCATGACTTTGTATTTCAACTTGTTTTAATTCTTCTTCTTTCTCCTTATTTTCTTCAACATTAACTGTTTCATTATTTATACTACTAGGTTTCTGTGTTTCTACTTTAGGCTTATCTTTAGATCTAGTTATAACCATATTGCTTATATAGTTATCTGATTTTGTCTTTTTGTTTTGTTTAAACATTTCATATTTCTTTTCCCATGCTTCAATTTCTTGTTTGGAGCATTCTTTCAAACCTGTCAAATTTCCTATTAACATATCATGTCTCATATTTGGCATAGCTACTCCCTCACAATGACCAGTATAGAATGGTGTCTCAATGAATACTTTAAATACTTTAAACTCCTTTATACTGCCATCTGCTAACTCAACTTTTCTACTATATCCCTTATAGTACTGTGGTTCAATCAGATCAGCCCTGACGACCAATGTATTAGATCCACTATCTCTAATCGCTTGAATAGGCACATTGTTTATAAAGGCTGGATAAAAAGCAAAATTGTTTTTGTTTTCCCTAACAAAATAAACTCTATCAGAATTTCTACTTTTGTATTCCCTGCTTTTGTTTCCACTGTGTGTGTTATTACTGTAATTGTTGTTGTAATTGTTGTATCTATTACTACTGTCTGATCTGTAATTGTTCCTATCATCTGTTCTATTGTAATTGTTTGCACTACCTGATCTATTGTGATTGTTTCTACTGTTTGACCTATTTTGTGTTCCCCAGCAGTTCATAGCTAAATGTCCTCTTTTATTGCATCTGTAGCATATTACATCTCTGTTGTTTGTTCTATTTCTACTATTATTGTATCTAGAATGTTGGCTATCCCTACTTCTATTTCTACTCCTATCAGTATTTTCTTGAGTGTATCCAACTAAATCAATATTCTTTTTGTCTTTACATGAAAAGGGGTTGTTAGGATAGGCATTTTTATATGTCCTTATGATTTCAGTGACATCATCTAAAATTTTAGGATTTCTCTCTTTAATAAAAGATTGTAGTTGGGGGTCACATTTAGCAATGAAATTGTCTACTAGTATAAAATTCTTTAAACCCTCAAATGAATTTTCTATCTTTTCAAATCCTAGCCATTTATTAAAATAGTCCTTTTCCATATTTATAGTGGTTTGGGGTTCTGTCTGATTAGATGGAGTATTATCAAAGTATTTTTTCCTAAATGTGCTAGCATTGTGGCCATATGCATTGAGCAATTCCTTTTTTAAAGTTTGGTAGCTATTTTGCACAGTGTGATCATGATTTTGGCATATTGTAAGAGCCTGTCCTTGCACAAAATCAAGCAGAATTTGAGACCATTCCTCCTCCCTTATATTACAGTTTGTCATTTTTATTTCATATCTTTTTAGATAGTCTGAAATACAGTCCCTAGCTTCTTGGAAAGGTTGTAATTTTTTCCTTAACCAATGGTTATTATCACTTGCAACATTAGTAGTGTTGTTTGTATTACTATTATCAGTTTCATTATGATTGTCTACACTGCCAGTATTAGAATTATCATTTGTATTAGAGTTGTTTAATTTTTTCTGTTTCTGCTCAGCCTCAATTCTTAGTTTCTCAAGGTCATATTGTAATTTCCTATCAGCCTCTTCTTTTATTAGTTGGGCTTCCCTATCTTTTTCTTTTTCCCTTTGCTCTATTTCTAGCTTATTCTTTTCCATTTCTATCTTATCTATTCTTTCTGTTTCTTCCCTCCTTTCTTTATCTATTCTATCTCTCTCTAATGTCACCATTTGTTGTACATAGCTAGCTAGGTCCTTCCCTTTTAGTTCTAGCTGCTTTGCCTCAGCAATAATTTGCTGGCGAAAAGTCTCCATATAATCATATGGTGGAGCTGTTGCCATTATGATTAATTCAAATAATATAAATAATACTGTATTGATATGGCCTCCCTACTGGCCTAAATATCACAATTTAGTTAAATACTTTTTTTTCAATATATAATATATATATATACAAATATAGTCAATTCTTGACACCTTTGCCTTATCTCAAATATCAACAAATATCAATTCAGTGGACTTACTCACTGCCACAACAACATAGATCTAGATTTATATTGAAACTCAAGTGGACTTACTCACAGCCACAAACTTCTTAAATGCAATTGCAACTTAATTCAGTGGACTTACTTCTGGCCACATACACATGTACATATATAAATATTGGACTTACTTATTGCCAAATAATACTCTAGGACTATTCTAGTCTCTAGTCTAGATTCAATATACTCAAATATACTCAAATAACTCAATAATATACCTCAAATAACTCAAATATCTCAATATTATACCTCCCAACAGTAAATCACACTTTAGTGATACTGATAAAAAACTCTGACCACTTAGAATGTGTTTGAACACATCTACAATATGTCAACCGATTAAATCGGGACAAAAGATCTATATATAAATATAAATAAATCCTTAGACTCAGATGTCTTTAGGATAAATAGATCTGCGTTCTCATGAGTATATAACAATGTAGTTATACCTCGAAAACAGTCTAGAACTTATACTAGACTAAACATGGCCTACCTGATCTCACTTAAGATAAAATTAATAATATATAATAATAATAAAGTAAAATAGACGTAATAAGACACAAAAAATAAATCTAGTCTAATGAGATGAGACTTTTTTAAGGAGAAGACAAGAAAGGTACAACGAATATAACGTCACATTACTTGTAAAAAAAAATATAATAAAAGATCTAGATTGATTTTATGACGAAGATACAAACAAGACGAGACAATCTAAACAATTACTGAGACTTCATTAATGAGTAGATCCACTTTCTATTGTGCCCTTATGGCGCCCTCACCAGGCAATCTACTCTTAACAAAGATCTACTATCCCTATAGACTTAAAACTAATGGAGAAGAAGATATAACTTATCTTTATAGTCAGAATCTGTCCCTCGGTCCACGGAACGCCCACTGGTCAGCTTAACACACGTTCCCCACTGACGTAGGTAAGGTAAGGTGTGCTCCCACAAAGGCTACTTGACGGCAGTACAACGACGTTAGGTCACTCTCTCCTGGTGCTGCTCAAAATATGGTACAGGTACGAAGTCCTCTGGTGCTCTGGTTAGGTCAGGTTCCACGGTCCACGGTTCCGGAATGTTGATCTGTTGGTGCTGTCTTCTGGTTTCAGGTCACTGGTCAGGAACAAAAGTCATTGAGACAAGCTGGTGGTGCTGTCTCAAGAGAGATGACAAAAAATGGCTAAGTCCAACTCTCTCTTTTGATGAATACAACGTTGTTCAACTTTAAAAGTTGAATAAAAAATCACGCAGTGTGATAGTAGGGTTTATCATCACTGGTGTGTAGATGTAGAAGTACAGCAACACTGCAACAGTCTTGAGAATAATAGATCTATAGTCCAACAAGCCAAGGTGACGAAAGGTGACGTCAACGGTCGACTTGTAGATCCAAATAGTAAATATATCCAGAGGTGACTTTCCGTACTTCAATAAAATATCCAAACTGCCGTAATGAGGTATACTGGAGGTATATTAACGACTGACTGTCCTTAAATACTTGCAACGGACGAAATAACTTTCTTGCAATGGATCTCGAGTGTTAAGACTTGTAGATCTCAGAAAACAAAATGGCTGGCCACGCCAAATCACACTGACTGGTAGAGTTTAGTCCAAAATAGTTTCGAACTTTTCTTCTTCTGCTAAATCCACTGGAATAGCGATGCCAAAAGGATCCAGCTGCAGTCCAGACCTAATGACACAAACGTAGGCTAGATCCAGTGAAAAACTGATAGTCAAGTGTACTTGTCGATATGTAAACTGTAGATCTAAGTTGTAGATAGATGAAAACAGAGTCGAAGATCCAACTGACGCCTAGATTCAGATCGGGATCGGCCTGTCGAGGGTCGCCACTTCTGTTAAAGGTGTTTGTATTAGAAGGTTCCTTGTTGTGCTGGTGAAATTACGAGTTCGAACAACCAATAACAGATAGAGTCAATAACTTGGTAACGCTTGTTTAACTTCAAACAATTTAATACGCAAAATAAGGACACAGTCAGAAATCGTGTTGCTAGTTCTAGGCGTCACGTCCGTCTCTATCTTTCATCGTTATGTAATCCTAGTTTTTAATCCCTACGTCACGTCATTCTATAGATACCCGATTTTCCCAATACTTCTACGCGTCAAGTCATTACACTACCAATAGTCAAGATTTTATTTTAAAATAAAGTAGGTCACTCCATGCACCTCTTTTGAACGCAGTTTTTGGGCTTTCTCCTCCAGTTGAACAGTGATCACCGGGCATTGAACACCACTATGTAATTACTTATAAATTATGTCTGTGTTACTTAAAAATTATTTAGATTGTAGTAAAAGAAGTAGAGTCACTTTTGCAATATGCATTTATAGTATATTTCCTCATACTCTCTCTCTCTCTCTCTCCCTCTCTCTCTCTCTCTATATATATATATATATCTCTTTTAATTCCCAACCAAGGACCCTCTTCTCCTTTTCACAATTTGGATGTCGTTTTGTTACATCTTAACATCCCCTCCCTCCCATAGATGTTTATAGTTCTTTTCATAACTCTCCCCTGCCCCTTCCCTCCATTGCCTTTTTGATAGGCTGTGACACTACACGCTTAGTGTATAGGCTACCTCTCCTCTCCTCCAGCTCATCTGGCTTCAAATTAGCAGCCCACACTTTTTCTTTCATTCATAAACTGATATCTAGGTCATATTTATTCATTGAAAAAAATCATAGATTTATTAATCCCAATAATATTCCTTATTACAATTTTGATGTGTTCAAAGGTGGAGAATGAGCTGATTTCATTATTATCTGTTTGGACACCCCCTTTTAAAATTTTATTTAACAGCTAATAGTATAAATGTGATTGGAATGTCTTTCTAAAGATGTCTGGAAGCTTATTTTGATATGCCTATCAACCTAAGATCAAATAGGCTTATAATATAGCCTTCATCCCTTATATGGGTATGAATTGCCGGGGGAGGCTAAATTGCCTAAAACAACAGCTTTACATACATGGGTACCAAGAATCTTAAAAACTTCCATATTCTTTGAAAAAACGGAACAAAAATACTGGAACTTATCTAAAATTGGACATGCCCAGTCCCGAAACATTGTTTTTAGCTCCAAACATAAAAACAAATGAGTTATAAACAAAAAAAGCGACCCGTTCAAGGCAGGTGAATTCTATGTGGTGTTCAAGACATAAGGACTTCCTGTATATTGTTTTATTACGCTACGCATAGTTACAATAAAATATGATGTTGAAGAGGGTCAGGTAATAAGGTCCAGCATAACCATGTAACGAACACCATACTCATCTCTGTACACTAACGAACTTTGCTGTACACTAACGAACACCTCTTGTTTATTGTATTTAAAAATAATATTATCTTCATTTTTTTAATTTTAATAATAATTTCTTTTTAAACCAACTCAGGACTGACAGATTAGTGTTACTTTTTCCTCTTAAATTCGTCCCTTCTCTGCTAAACCCTCAACTTTACAAAGGACCATACCTAGATCATCTTCCCACTCACTCCAGTCTGTGATTGTGACCTAATTTGGTACCAGATTGATCAATAACTGTCCCTCCCACTACTTTTTTTTTCTTTGTGGTACCATACTAGGTGCTTAATTAAGAAAGAGAGTCTGAGAGAGAGAGAGAGAGGCAGGATTGTGCACTCATAAAAACATTTTTTTTTTCATTCACATTATATCCAAGTCATTAGCACTTGGTTTAGCGATATTCCCTTTCTTTTTACTCATTCACATCACACTTGGTTTAACACCTAAAGGAAATCAACATTAAGTAAAAATGTTACACCTACAACATATACTAGATCTAAAAATCTTCTTAATCCTGGACCTACCCTCCTTCTGTCCTAGAAGAAAAAAAAAGCATCGTCCTACCAGTGCCCTTTGAACCCGTGTAAAACCCTTGTTTTTCAGAGTACGAAATTAGCTGTGTCTGAACTATAAAGAAATGGAGTATAAATAAAAACAATAGACCGGTTTTGTCTTAGTTATTAAAATAAAGGCTCATTTTAACAAAGATTGTGGGCTGTTAGTTAATTTCAGGAAATAGGGGATGTTCGTTAGACATGATTAACTATAGTAACAGTACTACTACAGTTACTTAGTTACAGTACAGTAAGATACAGTACAGTAAGTTACACTGTCTTAAGACTAGTCGGTAGGGGCAGGCATTAACTTAACTTAAGACTGTGTTAAGTTAAGACTTGCATCTAAGCTAGTTAAGTTAACTCATTATCTATAAAGTATAAAGTAATAATATTATAATTATTTAAGTTTAAACCATGGCTGGCAGTGACTGAGCTCTTGAGTTTGAAATCAAGTCATACAATTGAATAAAAAATGAATTTAAAAAGCCATCACCATGGTAACATTGAGTTAACACAGGACATCCTTCTATCACCCCCCCCCTTTTTTTTTCCTTTCCCAACTGGTCCACGCAGGTTATAGGATCATAGAATATTGAGTTTGAAAAAGCTGAAAGCATAAAATTAGGATGAAGATAAACAATTGGTAAAAATATGGTCATATTTCTAATCAAACAGATTTATAATTGTTAGTGTAGATCTATTAAAAATTTAACCACATGGCTTATATAAACTAATTGAAACTTAATATAAGCTTTTTTTTTTTTTAAGTATTTTTTATATTTTCTTGTCTTACTTTATTTCATTAAAAAATACATTTCATTGCATTTCTTCAGTCTGTCTTGAGCTAATCAAAGCAGACAGTGATGGAGTCCAATTTGTTAACGCTGAATGGAAAAGACCAGAGAAAGAACAACAGGGAAGTCACTCATGTGTTGCTAGGCGACTCGAAGACAACAGTGAAGAAGTAACATGCAAAACAGAGGTACTGTTCAGACAAAAGCCACCAGCTGAGTATGCCAGCAAAATTAAGAGCATCAAAAACAAGCTGAAGCAGCTGGAGTCGCAGTTTGATGACTGCAGGCTAGAAAATGAGCGTAAAGACAGGCTCATTCAGCTGCAGATCAACTTGACTGGTAAATAGTGTTGTATTTAAGAGTTTAGGAAATGTTTACCATGTTCTAGTCCAAATACTGTTTGAAAGCTATTACAAAAGTTAGCTTTTATTGTTTAGCAAAAAAAAACAACAACCAAAAAACAATTAAATACATGAAAAAAATCAAGGCTTGTATAGATCCAATAGCTGAAAATAGAATTCAATACTAAGTTTAAAAAAATATTTACTAATTAGTAGTTAGTAATTAAATTAGCTTTCAATATCTATAAATTGGCCATATCCTTTTCTATTTTTCTTACTAGATATTTATGACCTGAAAGTGTTTTTTTTTTTCTATGGCCCAAAGCATAAATTAAACATCAGCCATAACTTTGGAGATAACTTGTTTAAAATCTACTTTGACTAGTTTGCAATTATTTTTTTTTCCTTCTTTTTAAATTTCTAAAATTTGTAAAGGATCTTCACTTTTCATAGGACTCAACTAAACTCAGCTTAATTTGATCATATTATAAATTTAAAATTCTATTATATACATTAAATCATTATAATTATTACCTATACATTAAATCATTATAATTATTACCTAAGAGGCTGAACTATCTTTGGCTAACATTTTAAGAGGGTTATCTTGGGTCAGTAGCATCACTAACTTTTTACTTTCCCCAATGGATGTTAAGTCTTGTTAAGTTGTTTGCATTGAGAAGGTTCTCCAATTCTATGTAAAGATAGTTATATTCTGATCTACCATCATTCAAACAATATAGGGTCTAATTTGATATGGCTCAGGCTAATTTGAACTAATGAATTAAGATTTTTTTTGGTAATGTTGAGATTTTATAGATAATTATATAATTTCTTTTTATTTATATATATAGACTTTTTATATTTATATTTTTCTTTCTCATACCGACAGATTCTATTCACAAGCTTATCTCTGAGAGGTAATTTGTAGTTTTATAAATGAATCATTCAATCAATATTTAAATCATCAATAATTAAATATAGTGGGAAGCGTGGTCGAGAGGCCAAGTGCGGCTTGAGCTTGGCTTGTTTGGCTACCTAGAAAGGGGCTTGAGGTTCGACACCCGACTCGGGCAGAGTTGTGTTTACGGGAAACCAACTCCTAGATACCCCCTCCCCCCCAACTGGTCCACAAATGAGATTGGACCAAAGCGCTCTGAGCATGCTATAAGCATGAAAGTAGCGCTACATAAAAGCTATAAAAAAATTGTTAATTTACAGATCTCCACTAAAACTATTATTTGTATTACCCCTGCAAAGATTTGCTTACATTTTTAGGTTTCTAGCTCAACAAGCTGATGACCTCTGTCATGACCTCTGCATAATTGTGCAACATTTATATTAAATCACTTAACTTCCATATCATCTTAGAATTTAAGAATTTTAATTTAATCACTTGAAATGGTAGCATCCACCCGTCAATCATTCTGTTAGTGTAGGTTTAATTGATTTCAGTGTATTATTTTTTTTAATCATCATTACTTTAATATTTTTATAGTGACATCAAGGCTCTTGAAAGCTCATGGAATAAACTCACTGCTGGTGCTGATGGCAGAACCACATTTGGAAACAACCTTGTTCTCTGGTGAGTAGGTGTTTGTGACTCAATTATATATAAGTAACTTTTTTTCTATTGTGGAACAATGCTCTTCTAGTACTGTCAACATTTAGTAAAAATGCTTGTTTGCTTAATTTTGGTCAGAAAAGCCTTACACTTTAAATGTTGATAATTTATACCCTAGGATGTTGGACAATGTCCCCAACATGCGTGAGAGATTTGTCAAGTTCAATGCTCATCAGTCGGATGAGGCTCTGAAAAATGATGCTGAGTTCATCAAGCAAGTGAAACTCATCGTCGGTGGTCTTCAGACCTTGATTAGCAATTTGAACAACCCAGGACAGCTCCAGGCTTCCATTGAGCACCTTGCTGATGTGCATTTGCACATGAAACCAAGCATTGGGCTGGAATATTTCAAGGTAAATCCTGTGTAAAGTTAATAAATTAATCACCATACAATTGTGTTTGATTAAAAAAAAATCCCCTTAAGATCAAGAGGTTGGAAAACTACTTGTTCCTGTGACTCAAGGTTAACCATACTTTGACCTGTTTTTCAGCTTAGGTTTTCCTAACAGTTAAGTTGATTCAGGAATTTTTTTTCTTGCATTGATTTTGTATACCACTTCTTACATTTTATGACATTCTCAGTGCCCTATACATTCATTCTGTTTTATGAAGATGTGGGGGAATTGGAGGTATCTAGGTGAAAGTTTCTGTGCTGCGTTTAGGTACTCAGCAAACAAGTCAGCTTGAGTTAGGATTCAAACTCAAGCCCCCTAGATAATTAGCCTAGCAGTTGATGCCATTTAGCTGAACATTAAATTTTGAAATAAAAAATCACTACCACCATCAGCATTTGTCAGAGAGCACTTGACACTTGTTTAAAGAAATTACTATGTTGTGTTTCTGTGTGTTTTCCAGCCACTTCAAGAGAACATTCACAGCTTCATTGAGAAAGCTCTTAATGTTGATCATGATGATGAGGCTCCCAAAGCCTGGACAAATCTTCTGACTGCCTTCAATGAAGTCCTGAATAGCTGTAAGTAGTTTGTCTTGTTCTAATAGCAGTGAGTAGTTATTTCTTACCTATTCAGTTGGACTGAACTTTTAATGAGTCAAAGATATAGATAATGATAGAAATAGTATTTTCAAAATGTTGCTGAAAGATCCTTAAGTATGAAAATAACATAAAAAAAAATAATTTAAAAAATTAAAACCGTATAAGATGAAATAGTCTTTCAAATCTGAATCATTCTTATAAAATGTGTCCACAGATGCTAACTACCAAATTGGCCTCTCAGACACGTAAGTTAATGCTTACTACTTGTTTGTTATGTCCATAATATATCTGACTGAAAAAGTTTAAAACCTAGTACATTATAAAAAAGATAATAAAAAGGCAGTAAAAATAAGTAAAAAAAACTATTCAAAATAACTTACATTTAATCCATGAGTTATTATGGGATTTTTTGGCTTCCACATATTAATTAAAATAATTTTTTACATTTTGAATAATCATTAGTGTTAGCTTTAATAAATATATTTGTCAATGGTAAAAATGTGTATTGTGCAGGGACAAAGTAGCTCTTGAAAGTTCTTGGAGCAGACTTACAGCTGGAGTCAATGGCAAGAGAAATGCTGGTGTCAGGCTTGTTCTCTGGTAATATACAAACTACACATTATAGTATTAATATTATGCATGGTTAAGAACTGCAATATATTTACAGATTGAAATAATCTCATTTGCTTTTTTGTTTTTTCAAATCCACAAAAACAGGATGTTCAACAATGTCCCAGACATGCGTGAACGATTCACCAGATTCAATGCTAAACAGTCTGATGAAGCCCTGAAGACAGACGCTGAATTCCTTAAACAGGTTGATGTCATCATAGGAGGTTTTGAGACTTTGATCAACAACTTGAATGATCCAACTTTACTTCAAGACCGCCTTGAGAGCTTGGCCGATGCTCACCTTGAGAAGAAACCTGCCATTGGTGTCAGTTACTTTGGGGTATGTTTAAAGGGCTGCATTAATGCTGAAGAATATTCTTAGAATACCTAATAATATTTTATGAATGCTAGATAAGAATTGAAGAGTGTCTCAATTAGTTTACTATCTGATGACATCTGTAAATGTACATCCAGTTTAAAGGCCCGCCTTTTATTGATGCTGTCATTCTATAATGTTTTTCTTTTGTTTTTCCCCCTGCTTTTGTTCCTTGTTCGTATGTTCCTTTTATGAAGGGATAACTTTAATTTATAAGTTTTTTTTTTTTCTTCTACAGTCATAATCTCTGTATATAAAACATCATTACTTTTTACAGCTAGCTTTCTTTTTAATTATTAGAAAATAATGTCTAAATTATGCCTTGTCAAAATGCATCATTCTATACTATTACTTTGGCAAGAATTATCATCTTCTATTTGACGATGTTTCCAGCCCCTCCAGAAAAACATCCACCTTTTCATTGAGAGTGCACTAGGAGTCGGATCTGACAGTGATGAAGCCAAAGCTTGGACTCATTTGATTGCAGCCTTGAACAAAGTCATCAAGGATCGTAAGTTGTGCAGTTTGTTTACAACATGGTTGATATTTATTTGATTAAATGATCCAGACTGATTAAATAATCAATTGGCAATAATTCGAAACACTAATATATTAACTATTGGTCTATCTAAATAAACAGTGAAATGAATTTGATAACACCGGACTGGTATCTTGTAATTAAAAACACAACATTAGACATAGAAGTAATAAAAAAAATTATTTTTTTTGTGGGTTATCTTTGCCTTTTAGGCTACAATTTTTAGGGTATGCTTTATTAGGATCTCTTTTACCAATGAAAGTTAAATTGAAAACATGTTGATTTTTTTTTTCTGAAATTCTTTTTCACAGATGCTATCCACAATCTTGGTCTATCTGACATGTAAGATTTTTTATATTTTATTTTGTTTCAATTTAGCATTTGTGATTTTATAATTATAAATTTAATCTTAAGGCATAGCTCAGTCCGACTTGGTAATGCAATTCATGATTCTAAGAATTGATATTACCCAACTGTGTTTAAACGACCATTACTCACATTAATTTTGTGTTTATGAAGATTTAGTTGACTTCATATACTAAAGCCTTTAATGAATCTTGTTATAGTAATTTTTGTTGTTTCAAACTACAGTGACAGGGAAGCTCTTGCTAGCTCATGGAGTCAGTTGACTGCCAGTGCTGGTGGAAGTAGGAACGCTGGAACCAACTTGGTTCTCTGGTGAGTCTCTAGTCATTTTAGGGTTAATGTTTTAGTGTTTGTAACTTCTTCATCTAATTAACTGTCAGGGTATAACAAACATTTTTTTTTGTTCAATTGCAACAAATGTTAAGAGCCCAGGCTAACTTTCTTAGCAATTCTATCCTATTGCTACTTATGATTGATGTGTTTTGTTGAAACAATTATTTCATTATCAAACACTCTCTCCTTCCATTTCCTGCTGTCTTGCAGAGGTTTGGGCATATATTGTAATATTCTTTATAGTAAAACATTTAAAACTTTGGCATCAAATCTTTCTTAGACTTTTTGGAGATAAATTTTTAGGGCATTTTTTTCTATAGCTTTTATATATACTATATTTCCTTACTAATTGATTTAATTAATTACTTTTTTTTTTAAGTAGCATTTAATTAATGCTGATTTTGTGTGTGTGTCAGTCCTGTGGAAGACAAAATTGTTTACACACTTTTCTGATGATATTTTACACAAATTTTTTAATGTCTTTACAATTAAAAGACTGTTCTTGTCCATCTACATTTCCTAATGAAAAGACTATATTTCAATATGTTTGACTCAATTTTAACCATAAAGAAAATTTAATTAACAAAAATTATTACAAATAGGATGCTCCAGAATGTTCCCAACATGCGTGATAGATTCACCAAGTTTGATGCCCGCAAGCCTGATGACATTCTGAGAAAGGATGCTGAGTTTGTCAACCAAGTAAACCTGATCACTAGTGGTCTGGAGTCATTGGTCAACAATGTCAACAACCCCATCAACTTATATGAGGCCATAGTCCGACTTGCTGAAGCTCACTTAAACCTGAAACCAAGAGTTGGTCTTGAGTACTTCGGGGTAAGTCTTTCTGAATAGTTAGTCAGCTTATAGTTCTGAGTACACTACTGTATGACAGTGAGGACTACCTACACAAAGCAAGAGAGAAAGGTGAACCCATTCTTTTGCCCTGCCTCCAAAGGATCTTGAAATTCATATGAAAAGAAAAGAATGTGCAATACAGAGATCCTTGCATGAAGAAGCATTCCCAGCATCTTTACAGTCCTCAGACAACGCACCTGCGCTGTCTTGGACATGTTCACTGGATGGAGGACAATCACCTCTAGAAAGTTATTCTCTATGGACAACTTGCATCTGGTTCAAGAAAAATTGGTCCCTCCCCCCTCTGTTACATGGATGTAATAAAACTGGGACTTCAAAACAGTGAACATTGATACTGACCATTTTGAAGACATAGCCCTATACCAAACTAGATTCAGATAGATGGTGACCAAGGAAGCTATGCATAGTGAAAAAACAGGGGCCTCAGATCTGGAAGAAAAGCATGCCACACAAAAAATGTCTGGCTCCTCTACCACCAAAGTGAAAGCCACCTTAACCTGTGATATTTGTGGACAGGAGTGTCTCTCCAAAATATGGCTTCACAGTCACATGAAAAAGATGAACCATAGTCGTTCTACTACTGAAGAGTCCAACAATAGTAAAAATGTAGACCTATGTTAGTCACAAAGCAATGATGGATCATCTCAAAGAAATGAGATTAAATCTAGGTTTGGAATGTTGTCACATAGCAGTTCCCCCTTCTCCATGCTTATGATGTGTCCAAAGGTATGGCAGCTACCATCTCCTGATATTTCCTCAGGGTTGACTTCTGAAGCCGTACCCATTTTTGATTATAGCTGCAAAGCTGCAGAGGTTTGGATTCAGAGTTTTCATTTCCTAGGTGGTTAGCCAGCCTAGATCAATGAGTCCCTCCTGCCCGAAGCTTACTGGTAATAGATGTCACTTGCTTGCCTTTGCTCTTTCTCTTGTCAGTGATAACAATTCTGTCAGACTGAATATCTGAGCCTCATGTGAAAGCCAGAAGTTGAACTGTTTAGGCTATGGAGATGCATGTCATTGGAAGCATTTTATATCGATTACCACTTCAATCATTAAAAAAAATTACTGCTAATTTAGTACTAAACCACTTAACATGCTCAGTCATTTAAATATCTTTTTCCAGCCATTGCAACGCTACATCCACTCATACATTGAGAAAGCCCTTGGTGTGTCTGCTGACAGTGCTGCCGCAAGAGCCTGGACAAACCTTTTGACTGTCTTCAACAATGTCCTTAAGGACCGTAAGTACAAACAAATATTTTGGCTATAAAGCTATCTATTCAGCAATACAATTTATTTATTAAAAAGTAAAATGATATCACTATGTGATAATCGAATAACTGTATATTGCATACTTTGTATTGGTTAATGTGTTGCAAAATTGAGATTTGCAGGATTTTATTCTCTATTCATTATCTGTCTGCAGGTACCTTCCTCAGGATCGTCTCTAATGAGTAAGTTCTATAGTTCTTCTGTATTATAAATTGTTTATACAAGCTTACAGTAGGTTATATCTGTTTACCAGTTAATGTCAGTTTATTGTAAATTTGGAACAATTATTGTGCAGAAATGAAAAGGAATTTATTAGTGTGTTAGAACCTTAGTAATAATAACAACTTTATTTGAGATAATTTAAAAATTATATGTTGACTAACAAGTGCATTCAATAGTTTTAAGACATAACTTAGTGAGACTTTGTGTTAACACTATCTTTAAACAAATGTCCTCAGTGACAAGAAGGCTCTTCAAAGCTCATGGAACACTTTGGTAAACCAAGCTGGTGGCAAACAGAACGCTGGAATTAAACTTGTTCTCTGGTGTGTATAAATCAATCATTCAGTCAATCTATTAATCAATCAATCATACATGACATACAAAATGTAGGCCTACACATAATTTTAATCTTACAACTTTTTTTTTTCATAATTGTTTAATTAATATTTTGTATGGAATTTAAAACCAGGATGTTTAATTAATTATCTTGTATGGAATTTAAAACCAGGATGTTTAATTAATTATCTTGTATGGAATTTAAAACCAGGATGTTTGACAATGTGCCCAACATGCGTGACAGATTCAGCAAGTTCAATGCCTACTCCTCTGATGATGCTCTTAAGGCCGATGCTGAGTTCCTGAAACAAGTCAATGTTATCGTGGGTGGCTTGGAGTCCTTGATCAACAACCTGGATGATGCTGATAAACTTCAAGCTGGTGTGGAGAGATTAGTTGATGCTCACTTGCACATGAGCCCAAGTGTTGGTCTGGAATATTTTGGCGTAAGAGTGTACTTTTGATTTACTAGAGTAGATAAAAACATTAAAAACAACAAGATGTTTTAACTCTTGATGTAGAAGTATATGAATACAATGACACAAATGTCTAGCTTTAGTAAAATAATCAGATAACTTACAGCTACTAGTTTGAAAGAAAACAACAAAAGTTTAGATGACAGCGTTAATAAAAACCCTCTCATGTCTTTACTTTTGGCAATCAAACAAAAACAAATTAAAGCTTGATCAAATTAAAAGAATTCTCTCAGTCTCTGAAAATAATTATTTTGCCTTTCAAGAGTTTAGGCCATAGACCCCTAAGTTGCTGTTATGTAAAATTCTTTAACTTCACTTTCACATTAAATACAATCAGATAATCTCTGTAATTCAAGCAATGAAACTTGCACAAATTAGAAGCATTTAAATGTCAACATTTGGAGTCTTTTGAAATGTCTTTTTGGGTTATTCTTCATCCTATAGTTTTAGAAAGTATCAACAAAATAAGTGGATCTTTTCTTTGATATTTACACACTTAATCCTTCAAATTTCTGCAACCCTTCTCACATTAACATTCTTTGTGTTCTATTTGCAGCCACTTCAACAAAACATTGGATCCTACATCCAGAGTGCTCTAGGTGTAGCTGCTGACAGCGCTGAAGCCAGAGCCTGGGCTCACCTACTGAGTGCCTTCAATGAATTCCTTGCTGACCGTAAGTACAGATTTAGCTAACATTTACAGACCAATAAGCCAGATTTTTTAAATAGTTTTGTGTTGCCAACATTTTGTATGTTACACTACTTACTTTGAAAAAAAAACTGACAGTCTGCCATCAGAATTGAAGGACTTCAAGGATAACTTATTGTGTTTTATATTTAGGATTTATTTACCTAAAATGACAACTTATAAAAAAAATATATGATAGTACAATTAGTTTCAATGTGTTATTGAAATAAATAAATTTGTCTCTTAAATATTTCTCTACACTCTATAAAATACTTCTTTCTAATGTCCACAGATACCATTCAGAAGATTGGACTCTCAGTTACGTAAGTTATTTTTTCTTATACTAGTCATATCTTATCGTATAAAATACAGATGTAGATGATTATGTCCTATGCTTCTTCCTAGATCAATCTAGTCTTGCATGTTAATCAATGACTGGTTTTCTTGGCGAACTCAGGCAACCCATTTCATGCTCTAATACCACTTGGAAGAAGGAGCAATGCTACAAATTTGTCTTATCATATGGAAAAATGAATGTGCCTTAATCTTATAATACTCTCCTATTACTTTATGTGTGAACCTATGATGTTACATTGGGAAATATTTACATCCTATCTTCTATAAGGAATATGTCTAAGACTAAGACTGCTTTAGTTCCTTCTAACATTCTCTTTTTCATTGTTTTATTTTTTTTTAAACACTGTTCATCAAGAAGATAAGCAGATATGTGATTTATTAAAACAAAAAGACTTACTGTCTGTTAGTCAAAGGAAAAATACATAAGACTTTTGCTTATACTATGTTCAGTAAATCATAAACTCATATGTGTGCCACATTTTGATCACTAAAACTTGTGTTTTTTTTTTTCAGTGACAGAAAAGTCTTAGAACGTACATGGAACCAACTTATCAGTGGACCTGGTGGTAAAGAGAAAGCTGGCATTAAACTAGTACTATGGTGAGTGTACATTAAACTAGTACTATGGTGAGTGTACATTTAACTAGTACTCTGGTGAGTGTACATTTGTTACACACTGGACACTAGCTGGGTGTTCTTCCATCTTTCCCCCTCAACCAGACCCACATTTCTGAATAGGAAGCAAATCTCACAAAATCATGATAACATCTACCAACAATAATTATACATTTCTTAATTAATTCTTAATGTCTACCACCAAAAATTATATATTTATTTAATTAATTAATTCATACCTTCTTGTTTAATTTACTTTTTTTTATTAATTAGTTTAAGCTTCACTATTTTTAGACAAATTTATGAATTTATTATTTAATAGTCAAGACACTTGTAATCTTATTTAAATAAGATTTTTAGCATCTTATCATTATTTGCCTTTAGCCTTTCTCTACAGTTTTGGAACACTCTATTCCTTATTTACATACTTTATTCTAGAAATAATCTATGCATTGGCTACTTTTGGCAGTTGATCTATGCTATCATTTTGTGTCTTTGTTTTATATTGTTGACATTCTTTTTTTATTCTGGGTGGCAGGATGTTTGAAAATGTTCCCAACATGCGTGACCAATTCTCCAAGTTTGATGCTCACAAATCTGACGAAGCTCTTTCCAAAGACCCGGAGTTTGTCAAACAAGTGAACAACATTGTCGGAGGGCTAGAATCCATCTTGAACAATCTGAACAAACCAGGTCAGTTGCAGTCTGCTCTGGAGCATCTGGCTGATGACCATTTGGACAAGAAACCAAGAATTGGACTTGAATTCTTCGGGGTAATTGTCTTAAATTTTTAATCCATTCTCTAAATTGTTTGAAGACTTGAAAGAAATATATATTAGGTACAGTTTCTCAGCATAAAGCTTAATACAATTTTAATCATGTATGAACATTCTAGTGGTGCAATAGAAGTCGTATATAGCCATTCCTGTATGTTATAGAAAATAAAATAAAAGAACCTATATCAAATACAAATATATAAAAAATATTTCAAACAGGAAAAGGTGAAAAATTCTATTAGGACTCTTTATATGTTTATTATTATAAACTAATTTTAATCAGTTATGTGACATTCACATTTTTTTAGAATTTTGAATAATCATTTTTATTTCACAACATAAAGGCATTTTAATATCAAACTTCAAACATGATTTTCCAAAAAGTTATTGAGGCTTAAATTAAAGAATTTTGTCTTTACACAGTCATTATTCTTAAGAACTGGTGTTTTATTTCATTTTTGTTTCAAATTATTCTTATGTAAAGTTACTGTTGCCTCATTTTCATGAATATTTTCCCACAATGCTCATACCTATAATGTCTACTGTATGTTCCTTAAATCAGTGAAGTATGTTTCTACTCTCTGATCCTTTAATCTCTGTTTGACTAAACCTGTTATCCTTGTATCTGTAGCCACTACAAAAGTACATCCACCTCTACATTGAAAGTACCCTGAATGTTGCCATAGGCAGTGAGGAATCTAAAGCCTGGACAAACCTTTTCACTGCTTTGAACAAAGTTATCAGAGATCGTAAGTGGCATTAATGAGTAGCCTTTAATATACTGAGTTGATAGAATTATCTTTCACTTTGACTTTGTACAAATAGCAGAGATTAAACTTAAAATAGTATAGCTACTCATTCTAAGGGTTTGTGTTGAGTTCTGTTGGACAGGCTGAAGGTTTTTTTTTTTATTATTGGTTTGGAATAAGGTAGATCCAAATTGATGACAGAAACAAAACAAGTTTAATGATGTCATATTTACAATTATCTGAAGAAATTGAATTGATGTTGAATTCTGTAACCTTCAAGAAATGAAATAAAGGAAATGAAAATTGTTGATAGAAGATCTTTCAAGAGTTTAATGATCAATCTCATGATTTATTTTTTGAAATGAAAGTCATTAAAAATGTTTTCAAACTAATATTTAATTAATGTTTGTCCACAGATGCTATTGAAAGACTTGGACTCTCAGACAAGTAAGTTTGTCATGACTGTTTAATTTTGGTGCCATTACTAGTGATTGTGTCTTGTATAAATTGAAGTCTCTTTATTGTTTGATTTGAAGTCATTATACTCACATATATTAGGTTACAATAAAATAGCAATAGATTAAAAGCCTAGAGCTAAAACAGCATATGGAGCAATGCGGTCATTGATCATTATTTAGTGTACAATGATTGAATACTGGATACATAGCTGAAATAAAAGAAATCTGTAACATACAACTTGTATAATTATATTCAGGGACAGAAAGGCTCTTGACAGTTCATGGAAGAAACTCAGATCTGGAGCTGGAGGCAGGAACAAGGCTGCAATTAACCTCGTCTTCTGGTGAGTTGGTTCTTAACTTTCAATATAAACATTTTTTTTTCTATTTTATGAATGGTACAAATGTATTAATCACAGAAAATGTTGGTTACATCTAAGTCTGTATAGCCTTACGGTATAACCACACTGTATAACCACACTGCCCTCCTTCTTTATCTATGGACAAACCTTAACATTCAGCAATCCTATTTCTGGTGCTCTGTTTATACATTTTTCATCCATTTTTTTAATTGTATGTTTTTCTTGCGTACAGGATGTTTGAACATGTACCCAATATGCGCGAACAGTTCACCAAGTTTGATGCCCATCAGTCCAACGCTGCTCTTAAGGAAAACCCAGAGTTCCTGGCCCAAGTAGGCCGTATCCTTGGAGGCATTGAATCTCTGTTAAACAATCTTGATGATCCAGTTGCACTCAAGGCTGCCATTGATAGACTCGCTGATGCCCATTTGAGCATGAGCCCCAGAATTGGACTTGGCTTCTTTGGAGTAAGTTCTTCTGCAAATATAAACATTATGATTAGAATCTGGACATATTTTAAGAGGAGCTTATGTTAAGATGTATTGTCATGCGTATGGGAGTAGTTGCTTAAATGTGTATGCTTCCATAAAAATAATTTTAGCATGGATGGTTGTTAAATTTTACTGTTGATCATATATATAAATATTTGTTTAAATGACTTCCTTTATTTTCACTGTTTTAATAAGACAAGCTAGACAATGGGTTTAGTGTCTCTGGTTTAAAGAAGATTTTGTGTGTGTGTATCTCAACATCAATCTGGAAAACTTGTTTATTTTCCAGCCAGTTCTTTTTGAATGTTTTATACAAAATACTAAAGTCTATTTGACTGATAGTCTGTATAATGAGAACTAGGAAGAAGATGAAGATTGTCTGTTTTATTCTTGTTGCTAAGGTCTATTTGATTGATTGATTCTTTTATTGTTGTTGCTAAGTTCTATTTGTTTGATTATCTTATTCCCCAGCTTAAGTTCTATTTGATTGCTTGTATGTTTTATTCTCCAGCCTCTCCAACAAAACATTCATGAGTACATTGAGGAGACTCTTAGTGTCAGTGCTGATAGTGATGAAGCTAAAGGCTGGACTCACCTCTTTGCTGCCTTCAACAGAGTTCTGAAAGAACGTAAGTTTAAATTTAACCATGTGATTCATGTAGCCATTGATAGCTACTCAATATTCTAGCTATAGGACAGAGCATAACTGACATGGAAATAACAATCTTCAACTTATTTACAATGCAGTGAGAATGTTTCACACTAAGTTTAAATTAAACTAAAACTGTAACATTTTTTTTTTTAATTGAAAGCTTTTTTTTTCATCATTTTAAATAAATGGATTATAAATAAAATAGCATGTGAATTTAATGATGAGAAAGTTTATGAATCATATAATCTCCATTTTAAATGTAATTTCTCTTCAGGTACTGTACTCAAGATCGTGTCAGACAAGTAAGTCATTTTCAATACTCTAGTCTTAATGTGTTTGTCTCTGTTCATTACAAATGTATATGTTATCATCACCAAAGGAGTGCATAATTTTGCTCAAGTTATGTCTTCATCCTATAGAAAAAAAAATAAAAATTTCTGAACATTAAATATAAAAAAAAATTAATGGATAACAATGCTGCCTTATCCAGAAGTGTTATTAATATTCTGTGAACTACAATCTAAAGTATAATAGTTACAAATTTATCATCTTACAATTAATGTACTTAAGGTTCCCTACATAATAGTAGAAACTTAACTTTTTTTTTCCCTGGATTAACTATTTATTTCTCCTATCAAATAAGTTGACTGTGTACTTAGAAGTGGACTCACCATGAGATGTAAACTAATATTTTGCATGATTGTACAAATTACAGTGAAGGTGCAGCCCTCAAGAGCTCATGGAAATCTCTTGTAGATGCTGCTGGTGACAGACAGGCTGCTGGAACCAAACTTGTCCTCTGGTAAGTGCAGATGCCTTTGTTACTCAGTGATTCTTTATTTTAGGATGTTTTATAAACCTTTGACCTCATTGGATGTATTATGATAAAAAAAATACACAATTGCTACCTTACAAACTACAATGAACTATTCATTCATTGTGTCGTAGCCATGGCTGTTTAAATAAACAAATAACAATAATAATAATAATAAAAAATCTGTTTAAATAAAAAAATAACAATAATAATAATAAGCTTTATTAGTCATAAGCAAAGCAAATTTTCAACTTCTTGTCTAACAGTACATATTTATATTTCAATTAATTTTTTCTCAGCAATTTATATTGTTATTTTATATTTTTTTATATTTTTTATTTTATATACTTATTTTATATTCTTATTGTATATTGGTAATTTATGTTTGGTATTATTTCTTTGAAGGAGTTCAAAATAAAATTTGAATGAAGCTAATTTACATTTGAAATCTTGGCTAACATAGTGAGGTTGATACACTGCTATCTGTACATTTAAAACTCACTTTGTTCATATCTGTGAACTCTTCCAGGATGTTCAACAATGTCCCCAACATGCGTGACCAGTTCTCAAAGTTCAACGCTCACCAGGGTGATGATGCCCTCAAGGCTGATGCCGAGTTCAACAAACAGGTTGAACGCATCATCGGAGGTCTTGAGTCTTTGATTAACAATGTGGACAACGCTGGTCAGCTCCAAGCCGCTATCGACAGACTTGTTGATGCTCACTTGCACATGAAACCAAGTATTGGTCTTGAATTTTTCGAGGTAAGTTAGCTTTTTTTATTCTGTTAATTCAGATAATGTAAATAACAAGATATTTTTTTTTGTTAATTCAGATCTTGTAAATAACAAGAATCTCATGATGAGGGCATTATGTAGCCAGAACATTAACAAATAAAAATTAACTTACCAAACAAATTTGATATACCAATTTCTGTGTAGTTTTATTAATAAAAGGCCTTGTCACCGCTTAGATTTCGAGTTGAAAATTTGTGTTCAACTTCATGCTCTAGAGCTTGTACATTCAGATATGAGCTTGAAATTTTCACTTCACCGCTTAGATTTCGAGTTGAAAATTTGTGTTCAACTTCATGCTCTAGAGCTTGTACATTCAGATATGAGCTTGAAATTTTCACTTCACTGCTTAGATTTCGAGTTGAAAATTTGTGTTCAACTTTATGCTCTAGAACTTGTACATTCAGATGTGAGCTTGAAATTTCCATTTTTAGGCTCAAAAATATAAATTGCTATTGTAAAGGATAAGGGGGTGGTTGTTGAGGTGTAAAGTGCTTGGCTTCCCTGGTTAGAATCTTGTTGAAGACTGGGTTTTTTAATCTTGGGATTTTAAGGACACTGGAGTCCACTCATCTCTAATGGGTATCTTGATAGTTAGTTGGGGAAAGTAACGACTATTGGTCTTTGTGCTAGCCACACCCTGCTTGTTAACCGTTGGCCAAAGAAATAGATGACCTGCCCCATATCTCATAAGGTCTGAAAAGGAGGACCTTAAAAAGGAAAACATTTTTTTCTGATGGTAACATCAGCAAAGATTTTTTTTTAAAAAGCCTTTATTTTTTTTATTTTTTTTACCTTTTTTAATCATAACTATCATAACAGAAACTACATTGTAAAAGCTTTAACTATTAATGTTTTTCATTTAACTGTATCAGATTGGGCAAAAGGATTTTACATTGGTCTTCCTTTTTTTTTTTGGCTATAATATTGATTCCGTTAATTCCCTAACTCAATGTATTGTCTGGTTGATTTTAAATAGTTAATGCATAGACTAATTGCATACAAGTATTCACTCATCTGTTTGATCCACTTGTGTAGCCACTCCAACAGAACATCCACACCTACATTGAGTCTGCCCTAGGTGTTGCTGCTGACAGCAATGAGGCCCAATCCTGGACACATCTACTTAGTGCCTACAACACAGTCCTCAGGGAACGTTAGTACTCAACTTACTTTCTCCTCTGTGTGCATGCAAATTACAGGCGCTAGTGTCTATGTACAATATCAGAACCGCATCGGTTTAAGTCATGGTTTTAACTGCTGTTACAATTTTATGCTTTGCATAGCCATTCTTAAATACTTCTTTGTCTTTTTTTTTTTTTTGTAATCAGGTTTTTCTTAATAATATTTCAGATTCACTGGAGAAAATCGGCTTGTCAGACGAGTAAGTTAATTACAAGTCACTAACTATAATAATGTTTTCTTATTATTTTGTTTTGATGAAATAAAAAAAAACAATTATGTAATAACAAAATAAATGATAAAAAAATACAATGCAGTGAGAAGTAAAATGTATTGCCAGCAGGTTTTAAAAATAAAATTATAATAGACCCGTGACTAGAGATGTTATAGAATGAATAATGATTTGCCAGATTTCCCTTTAATAACATTTCTTCATTCTCCACAGTGACAGAAAAGGTCTGGAAAGTTCCTGGAAGAAACTGCTTGAAGCTGCAGGTGATAAGAAGACTGCTGGTACCAACCTTGTCCTCTGGTAAGCCCTTCTACTTTACTAGTTGAGAAGTCTAGCATGTTTAAAAAATAACTGATGTCATTATTGTACTCATTCGTTAGAACTGGGTTTGACCAGTATGCTCACTAGTGCACTTCTAGATCCTGGTCTAGTATTGGTTTGAGGCTTGAATTGAATTTAAAAAAATGAAATGCATGGTTGAGAAACACAAATGATGAGTTTCTATCAACTGAGCTGTTTTTGCTGAGTACCTAAAGGCAACACAGAACCCTTCTCCCAGATACCCTTTCCCCTCTATGGGTACACAAAACAATTTTACTATACTAAAAGCATGAACAATGTGCTATACAAAAACTATTAAAAAGAAATAAAAAAAAAAGTAGAAATGAACTTATTACTGATGGGTAGCTGACATCACTATCCTTCACATTCATCTCTTAGCCTGTTGGACTGTTGTATGAAAATCAAATATGTTGATCATTGTGCTAGTATGTAAATCATTAGTCTACTCCAGTGTTTCCCAAACTTTTGACCTCTGTGTACCCCTTTTATAATTTTTTGTAATGCTGAGTACCCCTCGCCTCCTCCCCCAAGCCAGGCTTAAATTTACCAACGGAACATAATAAATGTATAGCATAGTTGATGGGGTGCAACACATACCCCTTACAAAGTCTTCCTGTAGCCCCTGGGGTATGCATATCCCACTTAAGGAAACACTGGTCTACTCAAACAGTTCATCTCTTTTTTTTTTTTTTTTTACCTGTTTCTTGTTATTTTATTTTAGGTTGTTTGACAATGTCCCCAAGATGCGTGACAGGTTTACTAAGTTCAATGCTCACCAGTCCGATGATGCCCTGAAGGCCAACGTTGAGTTCAACAAACAGGTGGATGTTATCGTCTCTGGTTTGGAGACCTTGGTCAGCAATGTCAACAACCCTGCTGCCCTCCAGGCTGGCATTGAGAGATTAGTTGATGCCCATTTGAACATGCAACCAAGTATTGGTCTCTCATACTTTGGAGTAAGTGGCTGGTTATAATCATTGAGCTTGTTTCTGCTAAATTGTTTAAAATATAGTTTTAGTAGTAAATTTCAAGTTTAAAATATGTTCATATGTAAAAGCTAAGCATTTTTTTTTAAAAACACTCTTTTGAGACTCACTGCTACTATCAAGAGAAAATATAGAATAGTTACATCTACAGTTCTTTCATCTGCATTCATTGTGCTGCAGTGCAAAGATAATAGCTGCAACCTTGTAGCCACTTCATTTATTCACTTTCACCTGTCCTTTAGTCTTATGGACCATTGGGACACCACACAAGATCTGTTCACCATTCTTCTCCTTTCTCTCATCTTTTGCCTCACCTCGTCCATTCTTTTATTTTGTCTTCCCGTTGCTTTCTCTATCTGCCTCTTCTTCTTTTTCCTGGTACTGTTCTCTAAAGGAAGGTTTTTGCAACCTCTGGGGTTATTGTGACATGGCCATAGAGTTTTAGTTTGCATTTTTTGACAGTATTTAGCAGATCATTATGGGATCCGATCTCATCTCTTCATTTGTGATGTGATCTTTGTATTTATTCAAGCTTTTTTAATATCTAAAGCTAATATTGTGCTATATTATTATTTTTTCGATAACCACAAATTTATTATAACTTCTTCTTCTTATATATTATTGATGTAACTTGGAAGAAGCAGTCAGGATTTGAAACTTATTTTTTTATCTAAATGAGCTGACAGTCATAGTGTCCCCTTGTATTTGCAGTCAGTTCAACAATACATTCATCTGTATATTGCTAAAACTCTTAACATTGCTGCTGACAGTGAAGAAGCCAAATCCTGGACTCACTTGTGGGCTGCCTTCAACAAAGTTCTCAAAGAGCGTAAGTGCTGGCTTGTTATTCCCCTTTACAATCTAAATTACTCATTTGGATTTCATTAAATTGACCTCTTTAGGAGCACCTGCTTTTGTCATTCCACATCATGACATCATGGTGATAATATGTAATGTAAAAACTAATTTTGGACACTCATTTGGGGGCTCCCTCAAGTAGGGGTCCTGGGGGAGTAAAACAACTCAATGTATATTATAAAATTTGTCACACCCTTATTTCCAAACAAAAATTAGCCTATTTATTAAAGAGAACAAGACAAAATATGTCGTACTGAATAATAAAAAAACAATTTTAAATCTTGTTCCCAGACTCTCTAGAGAAAATTGGCATCACAGATAGGTGAGTTTTGCTGTTCATGAAGTATAAAAGATACTAGATCTATTAGTTGTTATTTAGACTGAGTCATTAAAGTCGTCTGTATATTTTAAAATGGATCAACATTTGTTTTAAAACTGACCACTGCTTTCCTGAGTTACTATATACACTTATAGAGCTTTGTTACTTTGTTGCAGTGAAAGAAAATTATTGCTCAGCTCATGGAAGAAACTGACTGTTGGTGGCAAGCAAAATTTTGGTGTAGATCTTGTTCTCTGGTAAGTGGGAATCAATTCCGAGAACAATTAGAATCTGTATTTGCTGGTTTTAGATTTTTTTTAGCTTTTTAAATGTGTTTTCAGTTTTAGTGTACAAATAATATTTTAATTTATAAATTAAGTTAAACTAGTTTAGAAATTAAATTTTGTTTTTCTGAAATACATGTAAATAGACCATTTGCAACATTTAATGAATCCAAATATCTCTTTTACTAAATGTTTTTTCTGCTTTGTATCTCTTTTTTGTCTATTTATGACCGACTAGCTGGGACACAAGTTGTCACCATTTGCATTATTCCTCAGTTGTTCTCAATGTCTGTTTTGTCATTCATGCTTTTGTCTTTTTCACCAATCTCTACCTGATAGCGTGCACGTTAGGATAAGCTTGACATGCTTTTGATACTGGGATAAAACTAGTAAGCTGTGTCAGTTTGAAAAGATGTATGATTCTCTTGCACATTTTCTTTTTATTTCCATTGCTTTTGTGTAGCGCATTATTTCTTACTTACTCAGTTTGCTATGGTCCAATGTCTTTTGAGGACCAATGAGGAAAGAAGTATTTGAGAAGTTTTGGTGCCGCTTTTAGCCTACTCATCTCAAGTCATATTTCAAACTTCTGCCTCTCAGCTACAGATTCCACTGAAAGACTTGGCCAGAGCTCTCATTTCTTAACACATACTACCTACTCTCATCACTCTGCAGTCCTCTAGTAACTGTTTTCTATCTTCTTCTTCTTCTAGCCAAGCTTTTTACTGAGCTGTGAGCTCTTTTGCAGACTGTGCCAAGGAAAAATAGTGTGCTTTTTTTTTCAGTTGTTCAGCACTGCCATAAAGGGTGTTGGTTATGTTGGGCTGTAGTGGTAGTAGGGTCTGGCTAAGGTGGATTAGGAGGGGGCATTCAAAAAGGATATGGTTTACAGTTTCATAAGGGCTAGTAACTTAAAGAATTTAACCAATTGACTGAGTTAACTCATCAATTCGTCTTCTAGAATTTTTTCCACACTTAACATGTGCTATGCATAATATTCAATCTAGTATTAATCATCTTGACCTATTTCTCTATCAGTATTAATATAAAATAACAAACTATACAACTAACTATTCTGAGAATAAAATAAATAGTTGTAGTTAATGCTATGACATTAATGTAAAATAAGACACTATACAACTAAGTGTTCTGAGAATAAAATAAATAGTTTTAGTTGATGCTATGACATTGTTATAAAATAAGAGACTATATAGCTAACTATTCTGATAATAAAATAGTTGTTAATGCAATGACTGTCTCTAAACAGGATGTTTGAGAATGTGCCCAACATGCGCGACCAGTTCACTAAGTTCGATGCCCACCAATCAGACAGTGCCCTTAGACAGGATGCTGGATTCCTAAGGCAAGTGAGTCGCATCGTTGGTGGACTTGAGTCCCTGATCAACAGCTTGAATGAACCAGGAAAACTGCAAGACTCTCTGGAGAAACTTGCTGATGCTCATTTACACTTTGTTCCAAGTGTTGGTGTTGAATTCTTTGCAGTAAGTCAATACACTTCTACTGATTGATAGGTTGAAGAGTTTGTTTACTGACCAACTCATCAATATCATAATTTATCAGAAATTATAACAATTTTGTCATAATCTTTGCACAATTTGTTATCTGTTGCAAATAGAAAGAACTAGTTGACCGGCGGCATAGCATACGCCGCTATTTACCAGGGCCCGCGACCGCAGTGGGGCCCGCATTTCATAGGACACGCAATTTTATAGGACCCGCTCTAATTTAAAATGTAAAAATTATTAAATTAAGCCATTTTATTACTTACAACAGATTCCCCGCGCCATCCTGTCGATTTATCATCCCTATAATTATTTGTCTGTTAAGCTATTGCTTTAAAAGAAATCAAACACATTTTTAACAAAATATAGTCATTTATAACGCTGTTAACCATCAAGCTGTAAGGGAAATAAGTCTTTGGCATATGGTTGAACACAATCTTCAATTACAAACACAATAGCACACTACAGACTGAAAAGATAAAATATAATTTTTAAAAAGTCGAAGAACAAAACTCCACTTGTCTCTCTAACCTTGCTAATGATTTTTTTTTCCACCAGAATTGTTCACAAATATTCGTATTAAAGGTCTTTTGCAAGTCAATGGATTTTTTTCTAAAGAATTACAGTGTATTTGCGCTCTTGAAAACTTTCTCTTTGACTATTAAATACATAAATAATTCGAGTTTTAATTCACGTTAAAAAAATTATTAATGGAGCTAAAAATAGAAATGACCTATTTACTTGTTGTTGCTTGCTTGTTGTTGCATGTTTTTGTTTGACCTCAGACTTAGAGGAATATATATATAGATATGATAATTCTATAGTCTTTTAGTTGGTAAGCAATTATGTTAAACAATACATTTTGCCATAGGCTTGAATTCTATTATTGATCTAATTTTGACTGTTTGGTAATTGTTTTCATTTGTCTTGGAATGAAAAAAAAATGTTTCTTACTTTCTTTATTATTTCAATTTTTTTGTGATTCTTATACTCACTATGTCTATCACTAACACTTGACATTTTGCTTGTGTTCAGCCTCTGAAAGATAAGATCCATTTCTTCATTGAGAAAGCTTTGAATGTTGACTCTAGCAGCGCTGAAGCTCAAGCTTGGACTGACTTGATTGGTGCCTTCAATAAAGTGCTTGTAGATCGTGAGTACTTTTTGTGATTGTGTAATAAGTAATGTGGACACTTCCGAGACAAACGGATAACTTTGACTTATAATTTCCCAGAAGGTAAAAGGTGGTCTCAATACTAGCAACAAAGTTCCCACGGCAACAATTTATCATATAGGGATATTTAAAAAAAATGGAGTATAATATTTCCTTCATTTATTTTTTTTGCTATAAATATTTTATGTCTTTTTATTACACAACTTATATCAACTCTGTATGGTAAAAAGTTTGTGCATGTTATTTCTCCCAAACCCAATCTTTGATTAAGCTGAAATTGTGTACATTATTGGCACAATTATACATGACAACACAAGAATGAATAAAAAAACAACAACAACCAATAAGTTAATTAACAATTGGTAATAACTTATTTGGTTTGATATCCTGAACAAGAGAATGAAATTGTACTTGACAGATATGGTGGTATAAGTTGGATTAGTCCCCTTGAGGAATCCAGCCTTGAGTGAAATTTTTTTTTATGCCTTTTAAAAAACAATCATACCCTCTTCTTCCCTCCCCCTTTCACAACCGATCCACACATTGAAAAAGCTAAAAGCTAAACAAAATGAAGTGGTAAAAATATTTTTAATTTCACATATTTATTATGTCTAGGTCAATCAAAGATATTATAACATGACTGATCCAAACTAATTCATACAATTACACTTAATATAAGCTTTCTTTTTTTTTGTAAATTACACTTAATGTAAGCATTCTTTTTTTTTTTAAAGTATATTATATGTTTTTCTTGTGGCTCTTACACTCAGTAACACAATATTAAAAACCAATATCACTTAAGTGAGATAATTTGTTCAAACATATATATTATTGTTATAAATTGCATCTTATTTGCTTGCCAGCCATGCCAGTTTCATTCATTTGTTTCTCTTGTCATTTTTTTCCAGATACCATTCAACACATTGGTCTATCAGACACGTAAGTTCATTTTATGACCTTGTGATTTAACCTTTCAAAGTTTTTTTGTATGTTTGTTTGTTTTATTCAATGCTCTTTGGGCTGCAGAAGTGAGGGTCATAAGTTCAAAGTCTGAGTGATGGTGGGAATTTTAGGATTAGTTAAATCCTGTGCTAGGGGAAGTAAATTAATATTATTATTTTTATTTGTTTCTTCAAAAATGGCAACGTTAAAGAATCACATGCACTATTTTGACTTTACTCCAATGGGACCTTTTCTTTTGATCTTTTTTATACTCATAATATCCCTCTTAAAGTTCTGAGTTGAGTGTCTCAATGGTCCTGGATTTGAAATCTGCCATCCCCTTCGTCCCGCAGGAGGTTTGGGCTAGGCTGTAATGAAATTGAAATCGAAGGAACCTCAGAGACATGTAGAGCAAACAAATAAAACAAGCATTGTTATTCTAGCAGAATAGATCTTGTTGAATAAGAAAACATCTTGCTATTGATCTGAAGCAAATAGAGTGCATTGTTTTTAAAGCAGATTACAATGCTCTCATTTTTTTGAACAGTGACAGAAAAGCTTTGGACAGTTCCTGGAAGAGACTGACTGCTGGAGAAAATGGAGTTCAGAAAGCTGGCATCAACTTGGTCCTCTGGTGAGTCATTGAAGATTGAGTCTGATAGCCTAACTTTGTGGTATAGAAATACAGTTCCAATGGTTCCACTTAGTTTTGGAAAAATAAATCTCAGATAATACAAAATTATTACATTTTAAGCATATTTCAGATATCTTTTTATTTGAAAATTTTTAAAAAGTGATCTTTAGTAACTAATTATATGTACATTAAGTTTGCTGTTCAGTATGATGAATAGCTGTAATGATCTATATTTTAAAATTAGTATTATAGCTCTATGATGTGTCGTTTGCTTGCATTCAGTTAAATTAGAACTCATCATATTACAATGTAGAGAATTTTATGTTTAATGCACTTGCTAGTGATCCTATTTTTGTGCATACATTCTTAACTGTATTTTTGAACAGTATGTCACTAAATGATATCTAATTCTAAATTTTTACCCCCAAAATTATCCATTTCAGGATGTTCGGCAACGTCCCCAACATGCGTGACAGATTCTCAAAGTTTAACGCCAACCAACCTGACGATGCTCTGAGAAACGATCCTGAGTTTTTGAAACAGGTTGATGTCATCATTGGAGGACTCAAATCTTTCTTGGATAACGTTGACAACCCCGTTGAACTTCAGGCTAACTTGGACAGAGTCGCTGAGGCTCACTTGAGCATGGACCCAACTGTTGGGGTTGAGTACTTCAAGGTTAGAAGAATTCTACTAGCTAATTATAATAAAATATAAGAAAAGAGAGTTAATGCATGTTAGATGCTGTTAATCTTATTGCCTAGCTTCAAAAATTTGGTTTTATAGACTGTAAGCACTGAATTCTGTTTCCTGGTTTCCTCCCACAGGTCTTAGCTCAGAACATCCATCGCTTCATTGAGTCAACCCTTGGTGTTAGTGCTGACAGTGATGAGTCCCAGGCTTGGACCAACCTCTTGGCTGCCTTCAATAAAGTCGTCAGAAATCGTAAGTAAAGAAAAAAACAATCTTTTTATTAAAAGTTATTAGTGTTTTGTAAAATGTTTGACATGTTTTGGATGTTCCTTCAGAGTTGAAGATAGTTTACTTCCTAGTCCAAACCTCCCCCAGGACGACGGGGAATGGGAGCGGGCAGGGTTGGAAACCACTCGACCATACAGCCATCCTAAGCATATTTATAACAGCAGTATATTGGTGGCTGATAATCACTTGACTTCTGAATCTAGTGATCTTGAGTTTGGATCCCAATAAAAACTTGGATTTCAAAATTGGGGTTTTCAACTTGGGTTCCTGATATTCATTGGGAAAAGTAAAGGTGGTTGATCACTTGCTGGTCACATGAAAGCTTTGTTAATGGTTGGCATGTATTTTACATTGGATTGCAAAGCATGAAAAGGGAACTTTGCTTACCTCACTTTTACAAGAATAAAAAGTTCTAAGTAATTTACTTATTATCTTTCACATCTCTGCTAAATGATACTCTCATTAGTTTGTTATAATAGAATTGAATTTTGTGTTCATTAACAAATATTGAGACAACTGTTGTAAACTTGTGAATCTATAAATTATTTATTCCTACAGGTACTGTGCTCAGGATTGTAACAGACAGGTATGTAACATGATCTACTTTTTGAAATGTTTTTAATGCAATTAATTGAAACCTTTCTTTTAATCAATTTATCTGCTTTTAATGTGATTTCTTATGCAGTTCAAATGCTAGAATTAATCATCTGAACATGCTGGTATTAATAAAATTTAGGCTTAATTAAAAGGCTAGGGAGGAACCATAACAATTTTTACTTTTTATACCAAAAGCAAAATTTCAAATTCAATGAAATTCAGTACATATGCAAAGTAAATTATATTTGTCACAGAATGCAATTCATATTATGGATAATTACAATGTGTTCTTTACAGTGATAAGGCTGCCCTTGTTAGTTCCTGGGACAGTCTAGTCAAAAAGGCTGGTGACAAACGAAATGCTGGAGTCAACCTCGTTCTCTGGTAAGTTGATTTACTTTATAAGCAAGCAAATTATTTGAAAGAGATTATTAGACCTACTTTCTTTATTTTTCATATAAAAAGCTAAAGGGATTTTATAATTCTTTTCACAGGATGTTGAACAATGTCCCTAACATGCGTGGCACATTCAAAAAGTTCAATGCCAACCAGCCCGATGATGCCCTCAGAGGGGATGCAGAGTTCCTCAGGCAGGTGGACCGTATTGTAGGAGGCCTGGAATCTTTGGTAAGGAATGCCAACAACCCAAGCCGTCTTCTTGATGCCCTTGAGAGACTCAGTGATGCACATCTTCACATGAAGCCAAGCATTGGCCTGGAATTCTTTGGAGTAAGTCCTCATTTTAGAAAGCATATATCAACATACTTTGTCTGTCTGTCTGTTAAAAAGTTTGAGCATGTTATTTCTCCCACAACCATTCTCAGATAGTTGAAACATTGAACAATAAACAAAACATTGAACAATAAACAAAACATTGAACAATAAACAAAACATTGAACAATAAACAAAACATGAATCAATAAAAAAAAATTAACCGATTGATCAATTAATCATTGGTAATTAATTATTTTGTTGTGTGTTCAAAAGGGAAATAACTTCTACATTAATGAGATATAATTTTAAGGTCACAATTCTTTCCCTTTGATAAGTTTTTTGTTTTTTTCTTGCTTGTTTTTGATTAATCATTAGATCTACATGAATTGATGATTGCTGAGGTAATTGACCTACATCTCCATTTACTTTTTTTGGAGTATATATACATACGTATGCTAAGATATTTTTTTCTTTCTTAACAGCCTCTTGCCCAGAACATCCACAGCTACATCGAATCAGCCTTAAATGTTGCCGCTGACAGCAATGAGGCTAAGGCCTGGACCCATCTGTTGAGTGCCTTCAACAAAATCCAAGAGTTCAGTAAGTGTTCCATCTTTTTCTTTCGAGGTTGAATAAAATAGTGAGAGAAAATAGAAGACAAATCTCAGAAGCACATCAGAACACTGCATTAGCTTTTAATTTGTCTTGTGTTTAGTCTTTCTGTTCTACAATTCATGCTATACACACGCATACTATATATAAATATGCCTTCTTATAATTTATATACTTATCTATACATTTATATATATATATGTATTTATTTATTTATCCATATAAAATTTAAACCATGTAAATTTAATTTATTAAACACGAACATTTATCCATCTATAGCTTTTCCTACCTTAAAAAAATTATTCAATAATTTTTTTAATGTATAATTTTTTTTTTGTAATATGAAACATTTTGATTTTTTTTCTTTCCACAAAAGATTCTATTGCAAAGATTGGACTTTCAGATACGTAAGTTAACTTTGTCTTCAAAGTAGTTTTTTTTATAGATATGTTTACATTTTTAGATGATTACAAGTAGGATCACAACCCTTTCTGAACGCTTGTAGATTTTATATGGAATTTTACTATTCCTAGTGACAAGCAAGCTTTAGTCAGTTCCTGGAACACACTGACCTCTGCTGGTAAAGAAAGTGCTGGAGTCAACTTGGTCCTCTGGTGAGTGTTTTCTTTCAGAAACTCTGGTGTTGCTAGGAAGCCTGTGTGTGTGTGCTTACATGTCCATGTGTTTGTGTGGTCATGTCTACAACCAGGTGTGAAGAGTTTGGTTTATTTCTTGTTGTTTAGTCCTCTTTCCAGCTCATCACTTTTTTTTATTCTGCTTTAAAATGTATTAAGCTCTCTCTCTAAACTGTTTGGCTGAATGGCATCCTGACTTAGAGATTTACTATGTTAAGAGAACACTTGTATCTAATTAGAGAAAATATTTTAAAATATGTTTAAAAATCTACATGTAATATTTTGATCAACAAAAACCAGGATGCTTGAGAACGTGCCCAACATGCGTGACAGATTCACAAAGTTCAATGCACGTGCCTCCGATGATGCTCTCAAGGCCAATGCTGAGTTCCTGAAACAAGTCAATGTCATTGTAGGTGGCCTGGAATCTCTCATCAATAGTGCCAACTCACCTGGCCAACTTCAGGCTAACCTGGAGAGACTGGTCGATGCTCACTTGCACATGACACCAAGTGTTGGTCTTGAATATTTCGGAGTGAGTATCTCTTTTAAATATTAGCACTAGACATTGACATTATTGTTGACCAGATTTGTGTGTCTATGTGATCTCTTTGTTTATTTAACTGATCAATGACCAACTTTTATTTTGTTTGCATTTTTCTGCAGCCACTCCAACAATACATTCACCTGTACATTGAGAAGGCTCTAGGCGTGAGTGCCTCCAGTGTTGAGTCCAAAGCTTGGACACATCTTTTGGCTGCCTTCAACAAGGTCCTCAAAGAACGTAAGTACTTAATGAATCTCCAATCATAGTCTTCTCCCTGTCTCCTGACTAACAATATTTATTTGTATTTAATTAGTTTTCACACATTTCTTACAAATATTCAAATTAATGTCAGCTGCTTATTTTTGCTCATCAATAAAAAATAAGGGAAGATAACCTTCAAACTATATTCTCTCCTATATCTTCAGATTCTGTACAGAAAATTGGTTTGACTGACACGTAAGCTATTTTTATAATTATAGTGTTTTGTTTTAAATAAGATTCTCTTCTTTTTTTGTGTGTCTGATTTCTTATTGAAATTCAAGTCAAAACTCATTTTATAAATAGCGATATTATGTAAATAATAATTAATTTATTACTTTTACCTTTTCTTTCGCAAATTTTTTTATGTGAAGTGAATTTAAAAAAAAATGTTCTGCAGCCCAATGGGCTTTATGACAATCTTTCTTCCTTATTGTTGACAAAATTATTATTAAATGTTCACAGTGACAGGAAGTCTCTTGTTAGTTCATGGAAGAAACTGTTGGCTAGAGCTGGTAGCAGACAGAATGCTGGAAACAACCTTGTCCTCTGGTCAGTTTTTGTTGACATAGTTACTGGATTTATTATATATTGTCATAAATAAACTTTTTATTAAAATTCAAATTAATATCTTTATTTTGCTAGCAGCCATAATTTTCTAGTTAAAGTCTGAACTGTAAGGAAACTAAGTGTAATAGTTAACATTTTAAAAGCTGACTAAAGCGTTACATTGTCATTGATTCAATGTTTTTATAAATCATTGAAAACGGTTTTGTTGTTTGAACAGGATGTTTGAGAATGTCCCCCACATGCGTGACAGATTCACTAAGTTCAATGCCTACCAATCAGATGCAGCTCTGAGAAACGATCCAGAGTTCTTGAGACAGGTCGACCTCATTACCTCAGGTCTTGAGTCTTTGATCAACAATGTGGACAACCCTGGTCAGTTCCAGGCTGCCCTGGAGAGACTGTCTGCTGTACACAAGAATAAGACACCTAGCATTGGTCTGGAATACTTTGCAGTAAGTGTGCACCTTATTGAAGTCAATAATACACAGTCCTCTTGTTTCATCTAGTCAGCTTTTTGCTGCTGAGCTGTAAGCTAGAAGTCTTGTACAATTTTTAATTTTCATTGGAGATCATGTTTTCTAGTTCTTATTATTTTGACTTTCAAACAATTACAATCTATTTTTAAAATATTTTGTTTTAAATAAATATCTAATACATAAAGCAGAAAGTAAGGTGTGTTTATGTATGTATGTCCTGCATAGAAATCAAAACCGTTGGACCAATATTGATAAACCTTGGCATAAATGTTCCTTACATCGTAGCAGAGACTGTAGTCAATGTTTAAATTTCCTCCCACAGGGCCCTAAAAATAGACAAAAGTACCGAATAATATCTCTATTAAAGAGCAAAACTTTTTAACAAATCGGATAAACTCATTTAAACAGTATTTATGTTTGACAGGAGTATGTCTATTGGACAGGTCAACCCATTTTCACACTTTACTTTTATTTTCGTGGCAAAAGAAAAAAGTGAAGGGAACATCCTCCAAGTTTGACATAGATCCAAATTCATTCCAGTAGACCTGTAATACCCAAACCAAGACCAGCAGGCTGCGGGTCATATCTGGCTAGTTATCAATAAAGTTCAGTTTGAGATGTACATTAAATTGTCAACACTAACATCTGTGTCTTCTAGTTAACAGCCTTCTCCATTCCATGTTGACATTGTGGTGATTTTATTATCCCATTCTTTAGGAAGTACTAGACTACTTAAAATATATGTTATGTTTAATGTAAAGTGATCTATTTGTTGAATATAATAATTATTTAAAAGATGCTGCCACTTCTCTTCTTAGACTTGGTTAAAATATCTTCTAAGACACTTAAATTTTTCTTTTTGTTGTGTTAGTGATTCCTTTAGTAAACTGTGTTGCTAGTGATTCCTTTAGTAAACTGTGTTGCATCATTTTTAATCGTCTCTTGCAGCCCCTCCAGAGGTACATCCATCTTTACATTGAGAAGAGCCTTAACACCTATGGTGACAGTGATGAGGCCAGAGCATGGACACACCTGTTTGAATCCTTCAACGAAGTCCTTAAGAAAGCATAAACAAGATCAAAGTAGATGAGCATCCTTTGAATAACACAATGGATTCTAACATTACAATAAGAAAAGTTAAATTAACAGTTGAATGTCATGTTTTAATAGTGGACATTGAAAAGACCAAGTAATTAAAATGATTTTGTGGATGTTTTTTTGTATGAAATTTTTTGACTTTATGTCACTATGTCATTGCAACGAAGGTTCATTTCTGAAGTGATGTTACTTTACTGTAGAGAGAAAAATTCAAATGAATTTTAGTGTGTGACTATTTGTAGCAGAAATACCAATGGATTTTTTTTTTAGCTTGAATACAAAACGGGTAATAACATATGTTAATCATAACACATTTATCTATTGCATTTGTATAAGTGCCTTTATGTTGTAGTTAGTAAAAAAAAATGAGTCTACATCAGACTTATGCATTTTAAGAGCAGCTGGAAAAGTTTACTAAAAAGCTGTTATGACAATAGAATTGAACTAAATGACACATCATCAACATAAAAAAACCATCTTAGAAAAACCTAGAACAACAAAAAGGCACTTATAGTCATTCTTTTCATGTATAAAATGTATTTTTTTTTTGCTCAATTTATCTGTCCACTTTATGTTTGGAAGCTAGTGTTAAGTCTCTAGACTGCAATTAATGTTATGTATACAACGACACAGATTGTTGATCTGTCTTTCAAACATGGTGCATTATATGTACTTTCAGTTTGTCAGTATGTTTCGTGTCTCCTTAAGGATTTGATTCATTAAACTGGATGCTATGAAACCAATGAAACTTGTCTTGTTGTTGTATTGACTGGACTTTGTCTGTAGTGTCTTATCACAGTTACAGTAGAACACTAATGGCGTCTAGCTTAAGGTTTCCCAAAGCAGATTACATTTGATAATTCTGTCAGGATTTTTGAATATTAAATATCATTTTCAAATGTGATATAATTCAAATTGTATGCATTGAAAAATAATTTGATTGAAATTAAAAGAATAAATTGAGGGAATGCCTAATCATTAATTAGAAGCCAGCTTTATATGTAGACAATGGCTTGACTTTTTAGATGACCTGAAGTTTGAGGACCTCTGTTCTTGCATACACCCATGGATAACATGTTTTTTTATATATTTTTTTTTATATTGTTGTCTGTCGTTTGTGTTTGTTTGCTTGGACATATCCACTCTCATATTACGTACAGTAGGGCCCAATTTGAGTTCAGTCACACTTATCGAGACCTAGAGGGGGAAGTGAAAGTGATCAAAAATGAATTTATCGGGGCTGGGAGAATTGATATATATATATTCATAAAATGTTTGCAGACGAACTATAATGTAATGAATGATCTAAACAAACTTTTATTTAAACAAAGGCTTTTTTCAAAGTTGGGTTTCATGGCGAAGTGTGGGACATTAGGAGTTCTGAATGGGAGATGACACTTAATTCTTTTGCGTTTGAATAATGCAAGTGTTATCTCCCTTTGCCAAACCCAGAAAAATATTAGCATCTAAAAGTATGACATTAAATTTCGACAGCATATCAAACTGTTTTATTTGATATCTATATGACCATGGATCCGTGCTATGTGGTGACCCTCTTAAAATGCAAAATGTCCAGACTTTCACTCGGTCAACAGTATCCAGCGATTGGTCTATGGTTCGTTGCATCTCGATGCCAGCAGGAAGAGCCTCCAACTTTGGTATCTTTAAAGAAATAATTTCTACGACTGTTACCTTAACGTAGTTATGGACTCTGCCAGTGTGAAACTTCAGACAGGGGAGGTCTACGCCTGTCCGTTGTATAAAGTTCTTTCCGCTTGCGATTGTGTTGTGGATCCATATCAAGCACACTGTATTTAAGACTTTTGAAATCTTGTTCAAAAAATGGTGCATGTAAAAATAAATAGAATTGTCAGATTTCATTTTTTTTAAATTGTCTATTTACAAAGGACCAAACTTTGGAGCTTTTTATATAGATGAGTTCAAGAGTTTACGTTCTTATGTGTTTGGCTGCCCCTGGCAGGAAACAATAATGTTAATGTGTTGTCATATTTCATAATTTCACTATGACCAATGGATAATTTGTGTAAAGTTTCAACTCAATTCCGAGAATGGGAACTGGGAGATGTAACGTGTACACAGAATGTACCTGACAGACTGAGTTGATAGAAACTTTGTAACAAAAGAACTCCTTACACATACAGAAAGAAATCGAAAAATTCACGAAAATCCGAAAGAAATATTACTATATACAACAAAATCAGACAAACGTTTGTTCCAATGACAAGAACAACTAATGGATTCAATTTAACATGACTCCGAAACAAGGATAACTGGCATAATATAGATGTCACAAGTTGAAGTTGTGATGCCGGGGATTTTAACTTGAATTAAACAGCTGAATAAATATCGATCTAGGATTCACAATAAGTAATTCTTTGAAGACAAAACTCTAGAAACTTTATTTAAATAGAACATAAGTACAGCTTATGTACAAGGTACATATTAATAAAATGAGAATACAATAAAAAGGCTTCTTTCTTCAATAATATCTCAGAGCAAATCAGAAACACAACCTATCATTAAAAAAAACTCGCTCCAGACTGAATCTGGCGCGTCTTATTCTCGCTGGCGCTAACTCTTTCAAAAAAAAAAGGTCTTTTTATTTTAAATCAACCAATAGATTTTAATTCTAGAAGTCTATATACAAGCTATAAATAACTCCCGGGCAAAACCCTTACGGTAATCAACCCAGATTCTAGGTTTTCCTAAGTGGCCTTAATAAATAAAAAATACATAAATAAACCTAGAATGGCATATGTGACAATAGACATGCCAGGGTGGCACTAGTGACTCAATAGGGATTTTGCTAATTACAGGACAGTTCCTGCTAGACCATGTGTTCAGACTAAATTAGTAAATAGCCTAGTGACTCAATAGGGAAGTATTGCTAATTACAGGACAGTGCCTGCCATACCATGTGGTCAGACTAAATGGCATACCTCACTCATTCCCGTAATATAAAGGGCAAATCTATGGACAATAAGAGAGTGGGTTGACGCCTGCAATATGTGAAGAGTGCAAAAAAGTAATTAACGAAGTTCCAAGTTGTGGTTGTGTGCTACGGTAGCGTGTTATGATCAAAAGGTCAGGCTACATTGACTTACAATTTACAGGTCACATTGGCCTTCCTTTTTTTTTTTCTGTACCAGTTCAGGTTGACATAAAGATTTAATTTGTTATTGAATATAAAAAAAAAATACCCAGGATGCAACATCTAGCCAACACTTTGGTATAAAAAAAATATAAACATAGTTTTTGATTATCTGTTTTATTTGTTGATAATTTGTTTACTTGTTTTAAGGCAGAATCTCATCCTTATGTTCGCTACATAATAGCTACCTTACTACTTTAACATTTGTTTTACTTTAAGTTCTACCCTTAGTTCTAGCTAAGGCCCGTGGGACATTTCCGACACGTCACCCTGTACTATCCGGCCCCTATAAGTCTCTACCCATCGTGCCAAAGATTCGACTTTATTGGACATCGATTATTGGTGGCATATAGATATGTCCAAAATGTATACGTCGCTTAGGCAAAAACATAAACTATATATATAGTCTATGGGCAAAAATCACTTTCTCTATTTTGTTACTGCATTATGAATGTAGTTTTAAAAAATATAAAACCGGATCTTAAAGGGAAACTCTCATAGTTTTTCAAATTTGAGTTATTGATATATTTAAATTCTGCGTAAAAAGTTGTAATAGTAAACATTTACCATTTTTTATTTAAATGCTTAGAAACATTTATATTTAATAGATTAGACAGTAAATTCTTGACATCTCTTAAAAAACGGGGTTCTTTGAGATTCTGTTTTTATCTCAGGCATACGTCACTCCCCCCAACAATACTGAAAGAGAAACTAGATTTAACCAATCGTGTCGCTTCTTTCTTACAGTAGTTGTCAGGCATAGTCCAGAGCTATGCTATATTTTTTTTTTTATAGAGAGGGAGAGATGCAAAAGCATTAGGATAACCAACTCGAGGAAAATAAAACATGTTCATCTAAGCCTCTCCCTATCCCAAGAAGTAAATATATCGTGTGTCTGACTGATTCGAACAAACTGGTCAGTGTAAGGCTAGTCTAGACTACGTGTAGTCGGTCATGACAAGACGACCAAGCGATAGTGTTTGTTGTGTGTTAAGTGGTCAGGCGAGAAAATATACACTGCCGTGGTTAGTCAAGCATGTAAATCTACTTTCAACACGCATTTTTTTCTTTGCTTACAATATTTAGATCTAACTGCATAAACTTGACTGTTTGGCTTTCCGTTATTCAGTAGGTACTTGGAGTAGTATAGGATTTGTGTATCAGTTCGTGACGTCACATAGAAATTACGTGAAAATCTGACTGTTTTGGATGCGCAGAAAAATTACGTCAGAAAAACATCAATTACTAAGTTATTCTTGCAAATTAAAAAAAAAAAAGAATAATATATTCATTATCTGTAAATCAAAACACATATTATATCAAAAATTGCCAAAACCATGGGAGTTTCCCTTTAAAAAACCAAATTGTAAACAAAGGGGAGATAAGTGTGTTGAAAATGCATCGTGCTCACCTTCTCTTGCATTCTTCCTTCGGCCTCTTTAGTTCCAAATGACTGACGAATTAGATTTATTGGGAAAAAAGTTGTGGTATATTTACACGTATCCAAGCCGAAGGAAGGAATCCGCAACCTTGAGTCCTACGTGACTTCCAATAAACAAAGACTCGATTCTCATGACAGTCACAAATTTGACCAATCCAATAAATATATTGATTATAGAGCAGACAATTTTTACTGAGAGATGTCACAAATACGGCTGTGTTTCTATATAAGGTGTAGTTCATATTTGCTTCCAACTAAAGAATTTGTCTCCGGTTAACTTCTCTATCCCCCTACACACACACACACACACGCACTACACACACACACTCCAAGGAAACAAATGTAACAACATTAAAACTAAAGTATTTTTTTTGGAAGGCCACATAAAACACTTCGGCGACTTCTAGTTTAAGGTCAAGGTCATTTTCTAATGAGAAACGGAAGTCATTTCCAAAACAGTATTTTTCTTCACCGCTTGTTTCCCCTTTTCATTCTTCTTCAATTTCATCCACCCCCTGGCCATTTTATTGTATTTCTTTAATATACAAAGGTCACTGTGTCTATTGTCGGAAACATAAAGAAATGTACACACAGTGGCGTAGCTAGGGTGGGGGGAGGAGAAGGAAGAGGGGGAAGAATTTGAAAATCCCTTTTAGCCCTCACTTGAGCCCCAAATTACATTAAAAATATTACGCAAAATACAGGGGCCCCCAAAGAAGTCAAGCCCCTCCACCCGGACACCCAAAACGATGGGTAATTCCTAGCTACGCCTTTGTGTGCATATATATAAGATGACGTAATATGGGTGGAGCCTTAGTTGTGTCCATTGCGGTTACTCTGATTTACAGTTTACAGAGTTAGTTGAGATAATAGTTGGGTGTGTCGGAGTCAGGTGTGTATGTGTAAGTGTGTGTGTGTATGTATTTTTGTGCATGTAAATGTGTGCGTGTGTTCTGTTACAACACTTGTCAGAAACAGTTCGTGCAATGACTGACATTGTTTGCAGAGGCGGAGCTTCTTACAAAGCTTATATCAACTCACTCTGTCTGATACATTCTTGCTCCCACTTTTCATTCTCCGATCAACTTTGCACAATTATTCATTGTCGAATTAAACATTAACCAAAAGGCGTGGTACCTAGTGTGGTCGCCCCATTCGCCACCCTCAAAGGCCGCCTCTGCTACCATCGGTACAGGAAACGTCCGGCCATCAGAGACGCTGGAGATGGATAGGTCACTGTGTTCTCCGTAGAGACGTTTTAAAGAAAAAGTCGCGGGCCGCCTATTTTTAAATCAACCTTCATAATTCTTTTCTTTAGCGATCTTAATTAAACTGCAGTTATAATAAGCTTCTATTTCTTTGATTAGTCACGTGATATACAAGTAATGAAGTGTGTGACCGCCTCATACTTTTAGAATAAGAAACGACTTAGAAAGCGTTTGGGAGTTCAGGAAGAGTAGTTCCCTGATAGCGAGTGTCGGTAATAACAACGCTTTTAGTGTGGCATTTTAAAACTAAATGTTGAAGGTTCCCGGTGTGCTCGGCCTTCGGCCTCAAATCTAATCCCGAACATCATGGGTTTCGGGCCCATGGTAATAGTGATGTGGCATATAGACATTGTACCTCTCCCAGACAGAACAACAGTTTAGACAGACTTGTGGATGACCTTTTTTCCAGAACCTCGTCTCAATTTTCTCGACTTTTTCAAATAGTCCTCACGCGCAGCAATATATCGTTCATGGACGACTTCTAAACAACCTTTTTCCAGACATCTTAGGTCATCTAAGAAGGTCCGATGTAACGAACTTCAGTCTATAAATAAACAGACAACATAAGAGAATATAATACAAAGAGGGCAAACAGAACACCATTTGCCACCAAAGCTGTTGCGTGATAAGATTGCGTTAGTCATGTAGACAAAAGTTTCTTAAACTTTGTTCTCTAATCAATATTTGATATGGACCTATCGCAGGATATATACACAGCTAGTCTCAGTAGGCTGTGACACACGTACACATCAGTAGGCTTACTTTGCAAATCTTATCTGATCTTATTTAATACAGACGTTATTTCAAAAAAATGAAGATGATTACGTCCCACGCGTCATAAATTTAGTCATGCATATTAATGACCTAAATTCTACTGAGTCACTGTTTTTCCTGGCTTGCTCAGGAAACCAATTCCATGCTCTAGTTGAACTCTAGTAGCACTAGGGTTGCCCTAATTAAATCTTTAATGTAGTCTGTAACACGGTGATCGCTAGAAAAAAAAGGTCATCTGTTTCTTTAACAAGCAGGGTGTCATGTGGCCAGCACAACGACCATCCGCCTTTACTTTCCCTAACTAGAGTCATGTACCCATTAGACCTGGGTGGACTTAGGGGTGCCCTAAAAATCGAGAATTTCAAAATCCCAGTCTTTACCGAGATTTGAACCTATGACCTCAGGTTCGGAAGCCAAGTGCTTAACCACTCAACCAATGCGCCCCCTTGATCACTAGCAGGGTCTGGATTTATTATGGGTTGACATGGATAAGGTACTACAGTGTTGTTTGCCCTCTTGTTGCTTCTCTTGGGTCATCAAACCCTGTGAGTGAGTCTCGTAAAACGGGAGGATGTAATTGACATCTGCTAACTTCTGACAATAAGCGTTCAGACTTGACCTTCAGATAGAAGAAAGTACATGTCTTCGTTTCATCCCAACTATGTGTAAAAGTCAAATGTAGATTGGTTGTACCCTTGAAGTCTCCACACACACATAGCTACACATGTTCCTGCGTGTGCTACGTCATGTGCTCTAGTACGTTTATACGCATCTGAATGTAGTTAGCAAGTTAGATTTCATTGCTCATAGATGCTCTAGGCAATGAATTGTATGGACATGAGAATGACATCAATGTTCATGTCATTTTGCTGCATGTCGCTGATGTCATAATCCATGTCGAAAGCTTCAACCTTTTATAACATTAGAAACAACAAACATGACGCAACAATAATAATATTATTAATACTAATAATAGTAGTAAATAATTAAATAAGGAAGAGAAAAAGGCTATTATCGACATTCCAGGGTCTTTTATTTAGTGCCAAATTTAGAATTGATAAGGCCCTAAGCTATTTGAGATATGGGGGCCCCGTATAATCGACATGTAAGTTCCCACTGCTTTCTTGAAAATGACTGAAAATATTCATGAGAAAGCGTAGAAAGAGAAGAATCACTGGAGCCATTTTAGTGAGCCAAGCTAGTTGGGGGCCCTTAGCTTATTTTCCTTGTTGGTAAATTCCGCACTGCCGATTTCTCATCAAATTTAAAGAAAAACGAAAAAAAAACAAATGAATAAAACAAACAGCAACAACAAAGCTCATATTCCTTTTAACATACAATAAATATTATGAATACAGAAAACAAGTAGGCGATAGTGTGACAAAGATGAAAAATCAGATTCTTGTATTTTCTACAAAGATAAACTTATGTTAAGAAATGTTATGTTTCTTTGGAACATTCCGTACCATAAATCTTGAAGTAGGCCTACAATCACAACACTACATTTACAGCTATATTCTTTCAATATCGTAGGTAGGGGATAGCGCGTACGCAGTCCCCATACGCAAAAATTATGCATCCGAGGCACCCACATTTGGGGTGGTCGCAGGCTTCAGCCCGCCCTAAATGCAATGGACGAGCCTCGACCTGGGAGGACAACCTTTTTGATCATTGTCCGCCAATGCCAGGTAAGTATAATAAGATGTCCGTCATTGGAGTATTTGAATGACAAAAATAGAACGTAATTGTGGTTTGTAATGGCTACATAAAAGTTTATCTCTATTAAATCCTTGTTAAACATATTTCTAGGATTGCGCACCATCTGTTTAGTTTTGCACCGCTATAGTAATTCAGCATGGAACATTTTCTTTAAATAGAGGTAAAAACTGCATGTCTACCTATCAATGATTCTCGAGTTGTGTTTTGTGAGGACTTTAAGGCTGTACATAAAACTTCTCCCCTTTAATAAAGTCCAGTAGGGAAATCGCGCCGATGGTGCAGTTATGGCATTGATCGTTAGAAAGGCTCATCACCCCTGGCCTGTCTGAGGGCTCCCAGCAGTGACGGCCATGGACTGTGCAAGACGGGACTTGCCGTGTACACAGCGCACCACTCCCGGTCCTGGGTCTATTCGCTATAAGTGGCCGAGGCAGCGCTAACTATGGGAAGTTTGTATCATATTTCTTTACTGTAACCGCCACAGTTCTTTGAAGAGACCGCCACTCCAGCTAACGGGACACTGATGTCGGCCCCCTTTGTGAAAAGGTGTGGTGGTATTGTTGGACTGGGATGCTGGCTATTTATTCCATCCCCATCCCGAGTGAGAGAGAAAAACAAAACACATCAAAGCTCACCCAATGAATCCTCCAGGGACCTTGTTTGCTTCCCATTGTAGCCTCTAGTTCCACTACTAGTCGTTTCCTCGGAGGCGCCACGCTAAGGCGACGGGAGCTGGAATGCTCCGGAAAACGTCTCCCAATACACTGTTCTCATTCTTCAGGCCGGTGTGAGAGAGAGCTCTTGTTCACTTTTGCTGGCCTAGAGTTCCAAGAGCCGAAGGCTCAATTCTACCTGATAGTTTCAAGAAGAAAAAGAAGTTTGATTCCTTGCTACGTTTTTTAAATTTCTTGCTTATATTAAACCTCTTGCCTGTGACAATTATAAAATAATAAAGATGATTCATTTTTATTCAGAAAGAATACAATGTCATTGATAAATTATATTATTTTAACCATGTGACAGGCATTAGAAATATATCAATGACATTGTATTCTTTCTGAATAAAATGAATCATCATAAAGCAGATCGTAATCTTTATTGCGATGGTGTCATGGAGAAAGATAGTCAACAGATCTTGTGTGGTGCCCCGACGGTTCAACAGACTAAAGGAAGGGGAATCTTTATTGCATTCTAAACAATATCCTATTCTTCATTTGCTGTCCCAAGGACAAGATAGATACATTTAACAAATGTGACTCTTGTAGAACCTCGAATCGAACATGCCCATGAAATGAACAGATCGACATCTTTGGCAATCCTTTCAGGATCTTGCCATCTATGAGAGCCAATGACGTAAAGGTCATCTGTTTCTATGACGGAAAGATAATCAGAATGTCATGTAGCCAGCACAACGACCAGTCGTCTTTACTTCAACGATGTTTGTCAGGTACCTATTAGAGATGTGTGGACTCAGGGGTGTCCCAAAAAATGTTCAAAATCCCAGTTTTCACCTTGATTCAAACTCTATACCTCTCGTTCCGAAAGCCAAACACTACCACTCATCCATTACACCCAATTGACCCTGATGCATGCTAATTGCTAGTTTGGCGGTTCAACGTGTCTAGAGGTCAACCGGGCGTAGTCTTGAATACTACTCTGCAAAAGTTGGCATAACGTACACATTAACGCTTAGCTATACAATACCACCCCTCCTTTTTTTATACTCCAAACCAAACTCGCAAATTCGCAAGCATAAATACTCACCCTCTGACAGCACACGCCGTCTCACGTGCATCAACGCCAAAGACTACGGGCTAGATATTTTTCGTATCCTCTGACGTCAAACAAAGCGCTGCTGCCCTCTAGTTTCTCTTTCCCGAATTCAAACCATCCGCTGCCAATCTAATTCTTCAGAGTCCACCTGCCTCAGCGCCAACACCCATCCGCTCCTTACCGCCCCCCTTTCCCCAGCGATGGTTCTAACGGCTACTAATATACAGCGCTAGGCAAGCGCTCGTCGACCTCTGGAGCTCATCTTGTTGATTTTGTCCCTGTGTCGAAATCTCAACAAAAGGTTACTCCCCTTCGATTCATATTATTCTGAACAACAGCGGAGACATCAGCAGGGAATCCTTCAGAAATTAGGTACAATGCACGTGCTCCTGGAGTGACGTCAAGACGCTAAAGCAAGCCATCTGTTGGCACGCGCATCATTAAGGAGTAAGTTCGTGTGCAAAAATATGCATGTTATAGAGACTTCTTGTCCCTGTGGACATTTTGGCAGTTATAAAAATACACATTTTAAAGTCATTGAAAGACAAGTCTATGGTGTTCTCTTCGGTAGTGAAAAAAAAAGTAAAGTTCCTCTTTCAGAGCATGTTGTCTATAGAGCGAATGATGTCAAGGTCATCTGTCTCTGTTAGCCTTTTTTTTTTAAAGCTAATTGAAGCTAATAGTTTTAATTGGCAGACTTACGTGTATTTCATTCTCACTATTTCGTTTGACTATTCAAGTCATTAGCCAAGAAAACTTTGTCAAAACGGGGGTTTGATCACGCGATATCATTACTAAATCAGTCCGCTCTATCCGTTAAAGCAACCGGAAATATTGTGACCCGGTCCCAATACAAGCAACTAATCAAGGTTCATCATCATCAAAATCCATTTGAGTGAGAGCTTTAGAGCTTCAAATCTTCTTGCAAAAGACCTATCCCCAAAAACCCTGCTGTTTTGTGCAAGCGATAGAAGTAAATTGGGTTATAGGTAGGACAGGACAGTTGGAGTCAAATTGTTGCCAACTTCACTTCAATGTTTTCAGATGAAAATTGCAGATTAGCATCATCATGTATTTAGGTGGTAAACACATAATCATCCAGGGGTAGCAGTGCAAAATAATAAATATAATCATTAATTTTAATCTTACAAGAAAAAAGAATAAAATGTAAAAAAAAAGAAATAGGATAAAATAAACAATTTAAAAAATAAAAAGTTTGACATGAGATCTAGACTCATGGAGCCTATTAAAAACGCTACAAATTGTTTAAAAAAATTGATTTGAAAAATATTTTAAAATTGTGTTATTGTTAAAGATGTATGATTGAGTTATGTTTCTATTTTAACCTCCGCCAGTTAAGTATGATTTGCTGAGTGCTTAGAATGATGTCGGTCATTGGGCTGGCTAAACAATCCACTGATCTCCCACTTCCCCTTCCCTCTACGTTCAACTTACTCTTTGACATTACGTCTCGTGTGGATTGAGTTCTTCTCTCGGGTGGGTCTCGCTATGAGATTCAAAAGGTTATGTCACTTTCTGCAGACTTAACGTTCGCCAAGCGGGAATGACGGAAACGGCTGGGGGCAAGACAATGTGGTGCCAGTTTTATGTCTGGGTCAAGACAATGTCAGGTCATCTTATACTCTATTATGAGCATGCACACTTTTCAAAACGAGGCTACAAACTGGCAGTAAAATCCAACCTCAAGCATGTGGACTTATATGTTAGCTTCCTCCCTCAATGGGTGGCTTTTAAACCGAGGGGGGTTACGATTTCGAATCTTGGAATTTAGAATTTCAAGACGTCCCTGAATATCTGACATTATTTGGGAAAGTAATGGCAGTTAGTTGTAATGTTGGCCACCTGACACTCTCGTTAACTTTGGGTCATAAAAACAGATGACTTTTACATCATCTGACCCAGAGATTTGAGGGTCTGAACCCCTCCCCCACACACCTTTGTCTCTCACACACTTGAATGAATACAAGATGTATAAATATTAAGAAATCGTTTTATGTAGAGATAAAGATTGGCGTCCATTTCAGCCTCGTGAATTAAAGATATGGTATATTTCAATGGTTCACTGGACATAGCACAGCTATAAAAAATATTTTTTACTTTTAATATAACTTTTCAAGATATATATATATATATATATATATATATATATATATATATATATATATATATATATATATATATTTATATGAAAATACGTTTTGGGTTCCAAAAGCTCTGCCGTGTTTCTGGAAATTCTTTTAACAAAATTGAAATACAAGTTACCTTCCCTTCCCTCTGCTTTACAAAGATGCCCAACCTGCTTCGGACTGAGGGCCATATAATGCCTGACAGATGTTACGCGGGCAGCATCACAGCTAAAAAAAATGTCGAGTGCAATGAAACATTTGTGACTTCGTGAAGCAATGGAGTCAGGGACGTAGGAATTTCCCACCCTAGCCACGCTACTGACTGGAGGCTGACGTTTCTAAGGGCTCGAATGGCATCACAATCATAGCAGTAGTACTAGATCTATATCTACAAAAACTCTGTTCCCGCCTTTTCTTCTATCCAATGAAACGCATTCTGTCACCTGGGATACATCTCGGCCTAGCTGAATCTGTGTCAATGTATTACTAGCACGTCCCCGGTGTAGTCTTTACATAAGACACCAGACAGTCACTAACGGCATCTTCAGACAACACGAGAAGCTACAAATTGTTTTTACGGTGTCAACTTAATTCTTCACCCCCAAAAGTCTATACATCTAGATTTTGTCATGTCTCGATACGTTGCGTACCTCAAAACTACAAACTTTTTTTAGGTCTGTCTAAACGTTATCCTGTTACTGTCTAACTCTAAACTTAGCAGACGTGAACAGATGTAGACAAACATCGTCCGCTATGTCGTCTGCGTTCTAGATTTATACAACTATAGGATCAAAGGAAATACACATTGAGTTTTTTTCTTTCATTCAAAAATACTACATTCAAACTAGATGTGATATAAGAGTAAGATTAAAGTATATGTAACACCGTGGTATAAAGTCAAGTTCTCCTTTCAGACATTGTCGTCTGTAGGGCATCTGATATAAAGGTCATCTGTGGCCCACGGTTTACGGGGATGTCATGTGGCCAGCACAACGACCAAACGCCTTTACTAATGTCAGGTACCCATTAGAGCTGGGTGGACTCAGAGGAGCACAAAGGTCCCGAAATAAAAAAATCGCAGTCTTCCCCAGGATTCGAACCAGGGAAACCCGATTCTTAAGAAGGCTACCCCGCCTCCGTTGTATAAGCATGCTATAATATAATTTATTAATGTTTTTTTCTTGAAAATAAAGGTGTAAAAATTTATCGAATGAATTCTAGTTCATATGATTTCTAATTATATTAGAGCTTGATCTAGTGTTGCTTAAAATGAACTTAAACTAGATTAACCAATATTTATAGAGGCGTAGTTTTAGTGAGGTCTTATGTTCCATAAGCAGATTTTAGAGAGGAAGTGGAGATTGATTGGTCACACCTTTAGAAAAGATACCAATAACAGAGCTAGACAGGCCTTAGAGTGGAACCCTCAGGGAACAAGACGTAGAGGAAGACCAAAAAAGAACATGGCGACGCAGTATACTAGAGATAGGAAGTCGAGAGGACCGGAAAGAGCTGGGAAACCATAAAAAAAAAGCCCTATGTTTCATGAGGAACCCAAAGGAACGGTGATGATGATGATGATGATAATGATGATGATGTTCCTAAAGCAACACGAGGAATCACGACTACACGACGAACACAAAGGACGGTGTAGGATGATTGCTGGCCGTGTGGTTAGCACGTTGGATTGTCGTCAGGATATTCCCGAGTTCAAACCCTGCTCTGTTCCATCTCTTGCTGACCTACAGGGGGTTCGGACTCAGGCGTAATTATCTTCTTTCAATGTCAGAACAATACAGAACAGTTCAACAAGCGTTGGACAATGGTACCATGGCGTCATTACATGACCTTGACAATCTGTTAAAGCATTGTGTTTGATGGGTTGTATTATTACACATCTTATCTTTTCTATCACATTATCTTATCAGATTGTTTGTGATGGGTTGTATTATTACAAATTGTATTTGATGGGCTGTATTATTACATGTACACGGGAGTGTCTCTCCAAAAAAGGTCTCCACAGTCACGTAAAAAAAAAAAGTGCTCTAGGAAATGAGGCCAACTAGTTTGATGGAATGCATTGTTACACGTTGTATTTCTGTGCGGTCTGTGCTGGGTGGGGTAAAATATGTAGGTCACATCTAGGACTGTGTACTCACGCGAAATACTACAGTCATAAATCGAAGACAAGCCTTATAGTAATAATAATTTATATTTATTATTATTTTGTGAGTTCAGAATTATTCCAATGTTCAATATTTTGTATCAATTTTATACGATAGGTTAGTTGATGTCTTGAAAATAGCTAACACTGGCCTGTATATTCAAAGTTGATTGAAAGTTCATTAGTAAAATGTAGGTTAACAGTGAAGTGTTTACAAGCCTAAACTATTATCTGTTCAAGGGTTAACATAAATATGGTTATGTGGTTAACCGATGCCGGGTTTACAACTATTTACACGAGGCGCAAACGTTTGAAAAGCGCTAATTGTTATCTTGCCTGTCTTCGGACTGGTCTACATACTGAGAGTCACTGGGACAGGTTTTATTGAAATCAAATGAACAGGCTCAGCCCATTGAATGACATAAAAAAGTCGTAATCTCTTGTTCGAGAGTTGTAAAGTAAAACGCACGCCATGAAGCCATGAGAAAAAATTGAAAACTAAAAAGCTGTCTCCAAACTTCCAGTAAAGGATAATAGTTTGATGAACGTTTAGGATGACAGTGATACCGCATCATTTGAAGAGACCCTGGGAGGCCCCCTGTGGTGTCACACACTCACTGTCACCGATGTACAATACTCATTGACAGATGATTTCAGTACCTTTAGAAACACGACGTGTGTCCTGTCAGCAAAAGAAAGCTTCTCGACCTGTCAACAGTTCAGTCATAATGACAAGGCCGCCACACATGTGTAGGCCAATATATTTCGCATCCATTTATTTGAAAAAAAATGAGGTAGGTATGTATTAAACACTGATCATTGCTTTGCAGTTAGTTTGAATGGTTGGTACATTCCACATGTTGGCCCACGATGAGCTGAAGGGAGAGACAGGTAACATGATGATGATACCAACTTCTGCCGGTGAAGAAAAAGACGTTTTTATTTTAATGTTAACTTAAAAATATAGAAAAAGAACCTACAAAACAAAAATAAAAAATCATTTTAAAAACCACGTGTTTAAAACAGCTGTTAATTATGTTTGTTACCTTTTGAGCCAAAACATATAATTATATACATCACCTTTATATATATATATATATATCTTAAGGCATATTATTTTCCTTAAAACATGAGGGCTATTAACATTGAAAACCATGAAGTCTGACACTATGACATGTATCTAAGACTCTTTTATTTATTTATTCATGTGGAACATGTGTGTCCCTGTTTATAGGAATATTTTAGATTTGAACAAAAATGTGACATCATTTTAAATCAAATTTTTAGGTGTGTGAGATTGCCACGGCTTCTTAGTGTATGTTTAGCATATAATAAATACTTCCTGAATTATGTTTTTTTTTTTAAATGTGCCTAACCACTTTTACAAGTAATAATACACGGATGTATTGGAACTCTATTAACCTGCAAGGTATTGCTCACAATTAAAAGTGTATCTAAATCAAGGTATAGCCTCCCTGTAAGGTGTAGCCAACTGCAAGGTGTAGCCTTCCTGCAAGGTGTAGTCAACTGAAAGGAAAAGCCAAATGCCAGATGTAGCCAACTGCAATTAGCTATATACCTGCAAGGTGTGGCCTTCCTGCAGTTGCAGTTTGTAGTATTCCTGCAAGATGTAGCCAACTACATTTTGTTATCTACCTGTGAGGTGAAGCCAAGTGCAAGGTGTAACCAAATGTTCTCTACCTACAAGGTGTAGCCTACCTGTAAGGTTTAACCCACCTGCTGTAACGATGTACACATTTATGCCTAAATGTGTGATGACTCAATATAGTTTTTGTTTGAGATCTAGTCGAATGTGTAAGATAGAATTCCAAAGAAATTGCGTGTTTCGTTTACCTACGCAACTATTAATCACGTGACTCACAGTGACGCCAAGAGATTTAATGACGTCAAAGACAGAAGACTTTAAAACGTCACTGAGATAAGACGTATAAAGACAACTTATCAAAAAAATCAATTGTATTTTGATAATCTGCAGAGGCCATATTGGATTCTTGTTCGTATAATTTTACGAAAGTGTTTTGACTATAGGAAATTCAACAATCGATGGAGATGAATGTAAACCATAACAAAACCTTCACCTATCCCTTAGTCAGTTGGACTGTTGGGTCACCACGCAAGATTTGTGTTTATTCATTGGCTCTGTTTTTTGCCTGTTGCCTTTTGCTCTTTCAATGGCAGGCCCGTCCATTTTTTTATGTTATCTTCCTATCGCTTTCTCTGTCTGCCTCTTCTTTTTCCTGGTACTGTTCCCTGAAGGAAGGTCTTTGCGAGCCCCTAAAGACCTTGTAATATAGCCTTATAGCTTTAGTTTGCTTTTTTTTTTACAATCGTTAGCAGGTCATCGCGCGGTCCAATCTCTTTATAACCCTGTCTCTAATCTCTTGTTTGAGATGCCGAAGTATACAAACTATTTTGTTTAGAAATTGAACTAACAGTACAAAGCGTTTCCTAAAGTTAATGTTTTTAAAAAAATTTCAAACAAAAGATGTAGATATAAGTAATGTGCCCCTGAGACATCGATCAATCCAATGCAGTTCATCTAGTTCGAAGTGGATGGTACATTCGACATGTAAGCCCGTCATGGGTAGGGGGAGAGAGGACGTGGAGAACATATCTGTCTCTGATGATAGCATCTCTTCAGTCGAGTTCATTCAGAAAAGACTCAACATGCACCAAGTTCATCCACCAAGCTCTTGTAGCACATTGTGTGTATGTGTATACACACAAACATCCTGTGTTTACACGTCTAGGTCGGCCATCTTAGAACTCACATGTAAGGTCGGGCTGACTTGAGTGGAACCACATTTATTGCTAGAAATAAAATTACCTAGAAATAACATTTCTCTCTCTCTCTCTCTCTCTCCTCGAGGCATCCGCCCAAATTGTTTAGAAAGTAGATTTTGGATTAATGTGTTCAACCAGATTGCTGAATTCATGTTTGCGTTATTATGACCTTTACAAATTCCAACAGTAATTCCTGGTGTCCTTGGCGCCATATCACCATCTTCTTACTCAAGAACGGTAAATGGGTAAATTCCAGGAACGACAACTCTGCGAAATTAAAAAAAAATCTGGTTTTGTGTGGTAAACTAATCTTAGTTTGTAGATAAACATCTTGATACATTTAAAGTTAATGAATACAAAGCAGAAAAGTGTTTCATTAAGATTCCGTTCATGTATTCAGCTGAATTTATCAATCGAGTGATACTAAACATTTCTTTTATTCATTAAACCAAAAGCCTCGGTGCATCGCTAATCTCAAAGAAAATCTTTCTAATCTAATGCTAAGAGTATATAGTGCACAGTAACAAATGCAACACATTTACACTTTTTCTATATTGTAGTTAATGAAAGTGATTGTTTAAATATAATTACATAATATTATTATTCAATGTTATATAAAGATCAAGTAATCCTAACTATTTTTTGTACACCTATTTTAAAGTGTCAAATTTTTTTTTAATGACGTCATCAAAACTTGCAGATCTGTAATTCATTACGTGCATTGATGTGAGTTCGCCTGTTCGTTTTACGAATGCTAGATCGTCTGCTAGGCAACAACCCGCCATGTTGTCATAGCAATTTTACTGTTTTAAGAGAAATTCGAAACTTAGGTTTAAAGCTTAGAAAACAATATTAAGTAAAACACGAATCAGATGTTTGTCAAATGTTTGACATGTTTCGGATGTTCCTTCAGACTTCAAGATAATTACCTCCTAGACCAAACCTCCCGCAGGACGTCAGGGGATGGGAGAGGGCAGGGTTTGAACCCTGGACTATCGATAAATCCGAACGACAGCCCAGCGCGCAAGCCGCACGACAATGCAGCAATTTGAGGGATAAAACATGAACCGAATGAAAAAAATGTATAAATTAAAAGAATGAGACTATTGAACGAAACAAGAACCATAAGAAGTAATATTAGCATGTACAGAATCCATTCATACCTTAAGTTATAATATTATAGCAAAATAAACATTTTTTGGGTCATTCCAAAATATAAAGAGAGAAAGTCGAACTAACGATATTCGCTCTATTAATGTGACGCTCTATCAACTAAGCTAATTAGCTTGAAATACATTATTCATAGGTGTATCTCTTGACCAACTTTCAACGTCCACCTTTTTCTTGTCCCATTTTCCATTTATTAAAACAGTTAAAGCTATTGTAAACAATACAATCATTTGGTGTTGACATTAAGAAATCAGAATACTTTCTAATAATTGAATCGGTTCTTCGAAGAAGTTTTTATACGCGTACATTTTTAAGTCCCTGATTTTGTACATTGGCCTACAGCAGAGTTTCCCATACTTTTTCCTTAATGGAAAACTCTGAGATTGATCGGTACACTTTCCCGCCTTTTTTTTTTTAAGAGATAAATTGACGTGGCATCCTACTGGTTGATAATTATTCCATTAGTTAGTGGAACACATAGTCAGGGCAATTAAGGCCTCTCATAATACTATGGTTCCGAGGAACACAGTTTGAGAAACACTGACCAACAAATATCACAAACCAGGAATATATATATATATATATGTCTAGTGGAATAAGTTTGTCCTTGAACCTTCGACCCCTCGGTGGTGTACGTGTTCCGCCTTAAGGTTCTTATTTTAGGTAAACAGAAACGAGCCTGGTTCTTTGTGCTGCTCTCGCCTGGAGCATAGCAGACGTGAAGGATGTTGGCCTGTAAGTCAGAAATGTGCTGAGGTGGGGGAAATGGTGTACCTTTTGATCATTAGTTGCTTCCTTTCTATTTCTCTTCTCTCTCTCTCTCTTTTCTCTCTCTACCTTCTCTCTTTCTTTCTCTATTTTTTCTCTTTCTTTTTCTATGTTCTCTCTTTCTCTCTCTTTTTTCCTGTCTCTTTATTTTTATTTTTATTCAGTGGCGTACGTAGGAACCTACCATCATTTGGAGCTCCGGGAGGCTTGACCTTTTTGGAAGGCCCTGCATTTTGAGTGCTATTTAATATTTAATGTAAAAATAAATTCTAAAACTCATTTGGGTCCCTTCCTAAGTGTGGGCCCGGGAGGGGGGATTTTCAAAATCTCCCCCCCTTCCCCCCACCCTAGCTACGCCACTGTGCCACTGTCTTTCTTACTTCTCTCTCTCTCTCTCTCTCTCTCTCTCTCTCTCTCTCTCTCTCTCTCTC
>JADKLZ010000687.1:33281908-33293007 GCA_021533235.1 Biomphalaria straminea | reverse complement strand
TTTATAGCGTAATCAAAAGTCGTCTAAGGTTTTATAGCATAATCAAAGGTCTAACACCAAATAGAATATAGTGGACTTGTGGAGAAAAGAAAAACTTGATTTTTTAATGTTTTTTTTTTGTACAGACAGCCACGATGTGTCTGGATGGCTGGACTTGATCAAATGAAATTTAATTCTGTCAAGACAGTCACAGCTTTTTAGGCTGATAAAAGCCAACTCATTGGGAGTGTTTTCCAATTTATTTACTACATTTACAACATCAGAAAAATGTTTAGCCTGAAGTTTATTTAGAAAACATTACAAGATAAGTAAAAATATTTAGCCTAAAGTTAATTTAGAAAAAAAATCACAAGATTAGTTAAATGTTTAACCTCACGCTTATTTAGATAAAAATTGTAGGATTAGTTAAATGTTTAGCCTCACGCTTATTTAGATAAAAACTGTAGGATTAGTTAAATGTTTAGCTTGAATTTAATCTAGTCGTGTGTGCTTTACTTTCCGCTGTTCCATCAAATGTGAAGATTATTACACCGTAACCCAGACCTTTGGCAGGACTGAGCTAATGGTAGTCCTCTTTTTGTTTAATGCTTGAGTTAACAAGCTAAGCATACAATTTCTTTTTATAAAATGGCGATTTCCTCCGGGGGTTTTGGGGGGGGGGGGTAGAGAAAGAATCTTTTCTGCTTTGAAAGTCTGTAATTTGGGAATTTAAACTGTTTTATTCAATGACCAAATAAAAAAAAAAGTTACAAAGACAGACAAACTCAAAATAGGCCCCCGAAGTGGTCCACCCAGGCAGGTAAAAAGGCAGGTTTTAATTTTTCTCAGAAAGAACATCGGAATGAAATTCTATCAAAGAGAAATGACAGAAGAATGGAAGTAGAAGGTTGACAAAAATAAATAAAGTGATAAAACAAAAGTCGTTGACATTTTGAACATTTCAATGCTGACTGGAAGCTGTCAGTTGACGGTCAGTAAATTGACTAGTGGATAGTTGACTGGATAGGTCAATTGGCGTGATAATGTCACTGTGACCGTTTAGATTGTGGACGTGACTCGAGTCAGCTACAGGAAGCTGCGGGGAAAAAATCAAGGGAGAGAACCCAGTGTTTTCATTATGAGTAAAGGGGAGTTAATATGGTTTCACACTTCAAATGTTAACCTTTGCATATGGAGACCTGACTTGAAGTGTTCAAAGGTCAGGCTGTAGAGACTTTTTCTGCCCTGTCCCGTTTGCGCTTTTTTTGTAAGTGTTTTCCTGACCTTGGGCGAAATTTGAGTCTCATAAATTGTTTTTAATGAAACTACGCATTAAGGGATTTCAAAGGGATTTAAATTTGCTACAAAAAAAATATATCAATAAATATATCAATATTTCGTACAGTGTATAACAGTAAAAGTTTTGGGACTAGAGAATTTTCTAGTTAGAATGGACATGCAGTAATTATAAAGATAACATGGAGACTGGATACCAAGCCAACACTTATCTCACATTTGAATCACTGGCGGATCCAGTTGGGAGGCAATGGGGGTGATCACTTCCCCCACTCGACAGGCTGCCCCCAGGGGCAGTGTGTGTGTGTGTGTTTATACTTAGGGTTAGGGTTTACGTGGGGCTAGGGTTTGGAAACATATCACCCAATCCCCTCAAAAGTTCTGGATCCGCTAGTGATTTGAATCCTATATTTAAAGAGAAGGGGGGGGGGGGAGAGGGTGAAATTTCCGAAGGCTTAAGCAAAACTTGAGGCGAAAAGAGTCCGTTATTTTGACGCCATGGATCCTGAAAAAAAAAAAAAGGCAAAATTCAATAAAAAAATACTTTTAAAAATCTTAGGTCTATATTATCTTATCTTATACAATACAGACGTTACTTCAAAAATGGAGATGATTACGTCCTACGCGTCATGCATTCAGTCATGCATATTAACCAATGACTTAAATTTTGCAAAGTCACTGGTTTTCCTGGCTAGCTCAGGCAATCCATTCCATGCTCTAATAGCAGTAGGGTAGAAGGAGCTTTTGTACAAATTTGTCCTAGCATATTGTTGAGGAATGTGCCATTTTCTTTGTGTCTTTCTGAGTATTTTATTAAATTTTGTTTTTGAATTTGAAGATTATGGTTCAGAGTTTTATGTTTAATTGCTGTCCAAAGTCTGTGTGATGCGTCTAGTGTGGTAACTAACTTGTTGCCACCGCTGGCTAGCATCTGTGAAAGGGGAGCAATTTTGTTAGTCTCTCTTGCCAGTACATAGCCTCTCCACAGCAAGTCCTATGCAGTACCTCCTCGTGGTGGCAGATGGAAACTGAGGCTGCGAAGTCTCAGGCTAAACTGCAAGGGTCTCGGAGGAGGTTTGGGCCCAAGATGTGAGGCAGGCATGGCCCGTCGGCGTGCGGACACGCCCTGCTGCCCACAAACCAAACCCCTAGCTATAGGTTAATAGCCGCACTGCCTTGTTTGTGTCCCAGTAAGGTCTAAGGCTAAGGGAGTAAACCCTAACAGAAAATCCGGTCCTGGAGCCCCGTAGGCGGGGGGACAGTAGTAAGACTACTGCCCTCTGGCAAACTCCTGCAGCCCCCTTACCTGTTACCTATCCCTTAGTCTGGTGGACCGTTGGGGCACCAAGCAAGACTTGTGGACCATCTTTCTCCATTCCTCTCTATCCTTTGCCCTGATTAAAACCTCGTTCAATGGTTGGCCTGTCCTTTCCTTGATGTTGTCTTCCCACCGCTTTCTCTGTCTGCCTCTTTTTCTTTTTCCTGGTACTGTTCCCTGGAGGAAGGTCTTTGCAAGTCCCGAAGATCTTGTTACATGGCCATACATTTTGAGCTTTCGTTTCTTCACAGTATTTAGCAGGTCATCATGGGGTCCGATCGCTGCCGTAACCCTGTCACTAATCTCTTGATTTGTGATGCGGTCTTTAAATGTGATGCCTAGGATCCTTCTGTAGCATCTCATTTCCATTGCTAGGATCCTCCTCTCTAGCTCTGCAGTCAGCGTCCAAGACTCACAAGCATATAGAAATGTGGCCATGACCAGGGAGCGCATCAGTCTGATTTTGGTGCCGAGGGCTAAGCCTTTATCTTTCCATATCAACTTGAGTTTAGAAAGGGCCGCTGTGGACTGTGCTATTCGGACCATTAGTTCGGGCTTTGTTCCCTCATCCGAGACAATAGCTCTGAGGTATTTAAAGCTGCTAACGCTAGTTAGCTTTTCGCCTCCAATACTGATGGCCTTTGTAAAGCCCTGTTGACTATTGGTCATGATTTGGGTTTTTTCTGCATTTATTTGCATGCCATAAGCTGCTGAAGTCTTGTCAATGCGATCACTAGGTCGGCTAGTTCGTCTTCTGTCCCTGCTAGGCCATCAATGTCATCTGCGAAGCGCAAGTTTGTAACTTTTCTTCCTCCAATGCTTACAGTACCTTCAAATCCTTCGAGAGCATCTTCCATTATTCTTTCAAGGAAGATATTGAAGAGTGTTGGTGAAAGGAGGCAGCCTTGTCTTACTCCAACTGTGGTTTTGAACCATTCCCCAATATTGTTGTTGAAGTACACCGCACTGGTGGCATCCTTGTATAGGTTCTGGATAGGTTCTCCTGCAGCCATCTGTCCCCAAATTGTGATGGCTTGCCATCCCTTTGGACCCAGTCAGTATGGAAGAGAGGCGTGCGCTGACGTGTGGGCAGCCCAGCACTCGTAAATTTACCGCCCAGGCTTTCCCCCAGCAATGGACACAAGAGCTTGCAAGGGGAAAAGATCGTCTCTAGAGACGTAAAATGCCACAGAGTATAATTGCTACTTTACTTTTGAGTCTTCTGTCCTGAAGGCTTTCTAAATTTAGTGATTTTACTAAAGGTGTTACTCTAGTCAAATGTGAATATTGATTTGTTATGAATCTCACTGCTCTATTTTGTGTCTCTTCTAGTTTCTTAATATTTTCTTGAGTTGAGGGGTCCCAAACAGAGGATGCACATTCTATTATATTAATGTGTAACAATTAGTTTGGATCAGCCACGTATAATAGATCTAGACTCTAGATTCTAGAGTCTAGTAGACTAACATTAATAAATCTTGGCGATTAGAAATATTTTTAAAAAAATATTTTGGTTTAGCGCAAGTTCATGCTTTTAGCGTTCTTAATACGCAATGATCTTATCACTTGTGACTTGTCTAGACCAGTTGGGAAGGGGAGAGATAATGGGGTATCTGGGTGATCGCTTCTTAAATGTATTTTTTTTTTAAAAGGAACGACCTAAATTTGAACATGTGGGCTAACGACTTCTCAAGCCAACACGGTAACCACTGTGCCAGCGAAGAGTTTATGAACATTGAAGATTGTATAGTTATCTATTGTTTTTATTTCATGTTTGTGTTCACTAAGCCTCAGACGACAGCGTAATATAAAGGGGACTAATTCAGCTTATGCCACCATTTCAGTCAAGTACAACTTCTTTCCCTTGTTTGATATATCAAACAAAGTAATTTATTACCAATAGTTAATTAACTAGTTGGTGGAGTTTTTAAAATTGATTCTTGTGGTGTCAAGTAAAAAAAAAATAATTGTGAAAATTTTTCTGCTTAATATTTGTTTTAAAAAAAAGTATTTTTTTAAATATTGTTCTTGTGTTTTTTTTAATATTAAAGATACCAAGAAGGATATAGCTGAAGGCTATTCAACACAAGTGGAGACACTCTTGAGAACAATGTTATAGAGGAATGTTCAGCAGAAGTGGAAAATTCTGAGAAGAAAAGGAAGCTTTAGTTAGTTACACTTCCAACTTGTGGCTAATCCTTCATATTTATATAGTATATCCAAATAACATTAACATTTATAGACTTTACTGTTATTTATTTAACCTCTATAAAATTTTGTACTTCGGAATCCACTGAAACCTTTTCAAATGCCTCTGCTATATAAATATACAACCACCCTTTCCAAAGACGTCACTACAGAAGACATATAAGTTTGTTCAAACAGTTTGTTTGTTTGTATTGTCTCAAGACAAAAGAATATACAGGAAAGACTCTTTCCTTCAGCACGGGTAACGCCTAATGGTAGGAAACTCAAAGGCTATAATGGCGAAAAAGTTTTTAGAATAGAAATAAACTCGTGGGAACGATGTTTTCTTTTGCACTTTCCGATAGGACATACGGCAGACTTGTGGATAGACATAAAGTCATTTGAAGACTTCTAGCCAGTGAGAATTAATAGTAATTCTTTTTTGGAATGCCAGAGAGACAGACAGACGGACATACAGACAGAGAAAGAGAAAGAGAGTGGAATAAGGGACAATAGAGATGGTGGGAAAGAAATACCTACAGGGTAAACATAGTGAGAGAGACATATGCAGAAAGTGTGTGAAATGGCGTATTACAAACTGAGTAGTAATTTGGTGTTACATTTCAACAGAGAATAAGCAATGCAGGCAAAACATGTCAAGCATAGATCTATATTTATTCTATCTAGACTGGACAAGGAGATTTTCGTACTATAAAAACTGCCGTGAAAATTTTTTTTAAAGTTTTAACAAGGCGTTGTTTTGTAAAGTAGTTATAAGAGGTCAAGTTTTTTTCAACCCTAACCTATGTAACATATAATTTAATTTTTAGATCGATATCTAGTAATTAAACATTGAAAATAAGAATATAATTATTATTTTGAAATTTTTATATACATAATCTAGAAAGATCTAGATAATCAATCTATTTAAATGTGCGTAAGATGATTAAAATCAACAGACATGAATTATTTCCTAGGATTTTTGAAACAGTATCTCAATGGAAACTAATAGGAAATGGCTTTATTTCATATATTTGCGTGAATATATAGTCATGTGATGAATAGCCCATTCTAAAGAAATTCCGAGAAATAATTTTGCAATATTTCTATACTTTGAAAACTAAAGATCATTACATTCCTAAGACAGAAAAGATTGATTAGGCGACTTCCCTTACAGCTTGAAAAAGAGTTACATATATAAAAATCTCTATATATAGGTCTGTGAATCGTTCAATCGCGGATAAGAATATGTTTCCGATTTCCAGTCTAGATATAATATATTATATAAGTCTATGATGTCAAGTTTATAGATACAGTTCCTACTATAGAACATGGTGCAAATCACCATCTGAAACTAACGTTTTAAGCGTTCAAGAATTGTTCAGTCAATTTTTAAGACGTGTCTTCGGACGTGCCTTCTCATGTCTTCTCATTGTTCACGTGACTATTTATTTACACATGTCACGTGGCTGTAATCTGGCGACTGACACGAACCCCCTTGCACCTCCCCCCTCTGCCAACAGACCTTCCACGTCTTTCCAACCTAAATACAAAAGGGAGGGAATGGTAGTCAATGCTAACTTCTGTTCTTTCTTCACTGTAAACAAAAAAAAATGTGTTTATTAAAGATAACTTGCATCCTAAGTGTGGTCTCTTAATATATTCTAACTGCACTAAACATCGGTGAAAGGAATATAGAATTTGTTTCGGAGAATGTGTCGGTTGTGAGCACTGCATTTTTTAAAAATATCACATATATATGTTATTAATTTATGCTCCAAGAATGGTTCATATAATCTCACATACGTTCTTTAATAATAAGGCTTATTTTCAAGTCCGAAGATTAGTGAAGGATGCAGTATTTCCCGTGCAACGTTGCCCCAGATGCGACCTACATGTTTTGCCACATCCAGAGGAGGCATAATTATTGTCCGCCTTTGGTCGATTTAGATTTTTAAGGTTATAAATAATTTTGACAAATTATAACGGTCAAACCAAAGCTAGTGATTTTTTTTCATACAGGTATACATAAACGGTCCAATTTGTAGAAAAGTCATTAAAGCCGTTTTAGAAACGCAAGCATTTTTCCTTTCTCCATTTGTTTTTTGCAAAAGCGTGTAAGCTAATAGAAGAAGCTGAAACAATAAAATAAAACAAGTTAAACAAAATAAATTAACAAATAAGTTTTTAAAAAATTATGAAAAAAATAAACAGTTAAAGGTAAATATTATTAATGTTTAAGGTCTATGTCTAGGTCTATTAGGTCATTAGATCTATGTACGCTATTGAATGCAAAAAAAGACAGCAGCTAGTTGGTCTACGTGCTTGGTAGAGTGTATGTCTGTATGTTCGCGTGTGTGTTTGCTTGCGTGCGTATCTCTTCATTTCAATAAAAAAAAAAAGCTCTTTAAGGTTAAGCTAATAAAAATATAAACTCCATACAATTAAGTCATGGCCTAACGACCAGACAAACCATATAATAGGTTGAGAAAATATGAGAAGGGGAGGTAAATGAGAGCGATACGGATCTTTTATGGAGAGGGAAGGGGCTTAAAGCGTGAACGGGGTGGGTTTAAACCTGCTGTCAAAAGTCAAACAGTCTTTCACGACACAGTTTTTTTCCCCGTGACAGTTGTCACGTAGATTGTTACTCCCCTCCTTTCCTCTCTTCCTGTATATTATTTCACACATTCCCCCCCCCCTCTTTTAAAAAGATAGATGGATGGAGACTTGGCGGAGGAGAGGGGGGGGGGGGTGAGAAAGTGTCCTCTTCATACGGATAGTTTATGCTTAAGGCGGTAGTGATGATGCAGGGGGGGGAACAGGGGCGTAGCAAGAAATTTTCCATTATTTGGGGACCGGGGGGCTTGGCCTCTTTTGGGGCCCCTGCATTTTGCGTAATAGTTATTATTTAATGAAAAACACTCATTTGGGGGCCACCTTCAAGTGGCGGCCCGAGAGGGATTGAAATTCTCCCCCTCCTCCCCCACCTTACCTACGCCCTTGGGGGGGGGGAAAGAGATCTTACCTGCAGACGAGATCGACATATGAACGATCATGCAGTGAGCCAGGACACGATACAAGAATGATGTCAGTAACTTGCACTTGACCTTCTGTGTTGCGTCACCGGTATAACAAAGTTACAGTTACATATGTAAATTATATCAACAAGTAATAATATTAAGAGATTTATTGCATCATCATTTTGGCATCGTTAGAGCTTCATAGTACCAAACATATGACATCGATGGAGTAGAGTTATATCATACAAAGATATGGCATTGTTAGAGTTGTATTATACAAACATATGACATCGTTAGAGTTGTATTATACAAACATATGACATTGTTAGAGTTATATTATACAAACCTATGGGCTATGACATTGTTAGAGTTATATTATACAAACATATGACATTGTTAGAGTTATATTATACAAACATATGACATCGTTAGAAATATATTGCACCAACATACGACAATGTTAGAGTTATCTTATACCAACACATGACATTGATAGATCTTTTTTTCTTACCAACATTAAAACCTCGTTAGAATAACATTACATCCTCATTATACTAATGCGGCACTAACTATGACTAATGAATTCGTCATAATGGGAGGAGGGGGGGGGTTCGGAAAATTTGACCTTTCTAGTAGTCCAGGATTCTAGAGGATGTTCAAAATTCTTTAAAATCAGTCACTGTATCTAGTTCAAGGTCATGGATACTACCAGGTACAAATCAAACAATAGTACACGGAGTGAGATCTCAACTGCTCTCTATTTTATGAGTTAATTAGCACTCTTTATCATTGGGCTATCCTTGTAGTAAGTTTTCTTCAAAATTCAATATCGTCGTCATCCATTCTTTTAATTTTCTACTCACAAAGTTTTGGATTATTCATGATTACATAATGAGAACTAAAGTTTTGTATTATTCATGATTACATAATGAGAACTAAAGTTTTGTATTATTCATGATTACATAATGAGAACTAAAGTTTTGGATTATTCATGATTACATAATGAGAACTATGATTCCTAAGATATTGACAAGCACCCCCCACACACACACACACACAAACACATTTCCAGACATTTCAGGCGAGGTGTCCTAAACGTAATGAATGACATTTATCAGTTGTTGTTTTTTAATGTTTAGTTGGAACTACCATAAATCAAATAAACCCTTCTTCCTGGGGAAAAAAAATTCATCGATTTCTTAAGAATCTTTTATAGTTTTTTTTTTTTTTTTACAATATTAAAACCCACAAAAGATTATGATGCTAATGGACTTCATTCACCAAACGTAAACAAACAACATTTAGCCACGTTGGGCTCTATCTCTTCTATATTATTTACGATCTAATTTTTAATACACGATGGCTGTCACGTGACAGTTTCTTTTTCGTTGTTATATCAATATGATCACATGATTAAATGTTGTTTGCTTACGTTTGGTGAACGAGGATTATTAACTCTTTGACCTCGCAACGACGCTCCCATCGTTGATTCTATCCAGATATAAAGCTATAAATTCCGTCCAAACGTACGAAATAATTACGGTGCTATATAGTGAACATAACAATAAATACTTAAATAAACTTTAATCCAACACATAATGGACAAAATATAGCAATTGCTCTTTGCATAATGCAAGGGAACACGTCACAAATACACATACAAACACCGAATTATGTATCATTCTTTTTAAAGACATAATGCATGTGTAAAGTCAAAGTACCTCGCGCCAAAATGACCATTGCGCCAAAACAGCGGCGCCAAAAAAATGTAAAGACAGATGGTAAAAAGAGATGTAATTGCTTCCCCTGAATTCTTTAAATCGAAATGCACGTGAGTGCTTCAAACTATCTTTATTATATGGGTCCACACACGTGGCTTCTGTGAAAACATATGGCACTACCCTCTCCGCCTGTCTTACCTGTACTAATTAGCTTAAGTGTACCTCCCCCCTTAGAAGGTCGCCCAGGAAGGAAAAACAAATAAAGGCTGCCCCGTCTAGAGATTTCACACCACGTAATAGTCACACTCCAAAGGCACGTAGTTTTACTTGCGGTAGTCAGGGGTCAGAGGTCAGGAGTGGTCTTTCCATCGATTATAAGGAAGAAGAAAATAAAGATTACCTGTTTATGTTTAAATAAAAAAAGTTCATATATGCATGTTATAGAAGTGAAAGAATAGGGACAACGAAAATTCGAATCCACCAATGTTGTTGATGCTGCTGTTTTTGTTGAGGTAATAATGTTGTTGATGTTGTCGTTAAAGTTGTTGTTATTGATGTTATTTTAGATGCTACTGTACATGATGATGATATGATGTTGTTGTTGGTAATAATATGTATGTTGTTGATCCAGCTGTTGTCGATGACAACGATGCTTTTGTTGCTGATGATTTTGTTGTTGATGCTGTAATTGTTGATGTTGATGTCACCGATAATGCTGCTGCTGATGTCACATTGATGTTGTTATTGATTTTTTTTTAAAGAATGAAACATGAAGTTGATAAAAGATATTGTAATCTTTTAAAACTCAAATAAATTAGTTCCTTGCTCCAAAATGGTAGTATTCGCATGAACTCGATGTAACACTTTTTTTTTAATTATTAATTTGAGCCAATCTGTTAAACTGTTAAACGCTTTGACTTAAGCATACGTCAGAAAACTTGTTCGAATTTATCCCCAAATATATTTTGTTAATAGTGTATACATTAATTATTAAACAGTTTAAACTACAAAGGTCTTAAACTATTATTGACTGTAAATAATAGAGTATGAGCCAAAAGCCTAGTCTAATAATGAAATTTTGAAATTAAACACATCACACCATAATACAAAAACAACCAGCTTAAGGACTTTGGATTCCGTTGTTTTAAACCTGCAAACATTTTTGAAGAGTTCAATAATGTCAACATGAGCATGTATTTAGACCCATTCCACGTACAAGATATCAAGTACAAATGAAGGTAATCTGTAAATGCTAACATAGGGAAACTATTTGCACTAAAAGTTTTGGCAAACATTCTCGATCAAAGAATAAAACATTTAATAAAAGAAAGAAAAATAATCATTAGTTGTTTTTTTGTCGGGGTGGGTTCTGTGTTATGTGAGGAGTGGATGTGAATGTATTTAACCAGAGGCGGCGTGATACCTTTTTTTTTTTTTTTAAAAAAAAAGGTTGATTAGTTTCTATGTCTATCGCCTATGAGTTTTCATGAAACATTTAAGGCGTCGTTACATAACAAAACAAGGCAATTACATGACACACCAACTCACTACATGACACACGACATCACTACATGA
>JADKLZ010000687.1:33262507-33273710 GCA_021533235.1 Biomphalaria straminea | reverse complement strand
AAGCTGTGTAAAGATCAGTACAGAGAAGCTGTGTAAAGATCAGTACAAAGAAGCTGTGTAAAGATCAGTACAGAGAAGCTGTGTAAAGATCAGTACAGAGAAGCTGTGTAAAGATCAGTACAGAGAAGCTGTGTAAAGATCAGTACAGAGAAGCTGTGTAAAGATCAGTACAGAGAAGTTGTGTAAAGATCAGTACAGAGAAGCTGTGTAAAGATCATTACAGAGAAGCTGTGTAAAGATCAGTACAGAGAAGCTGTGTAAAGATCAGTACAGAGAAGCTGTGTAAAGATCAGTACAAAGAAGCTGTGTAAAGATCATTACAGAGAAGTTGTGTAAAGAGAGAGATCATGTTATTCGTTTTGTAAGGAAAAAAAAATATTGAACACTTTGACTGAGTCATTTTGTAAGGACGCTCTGTTCCCATGTCGCAAAACGTAATAACCGCTGGCCTATCCCTCTCTTTTGTCTCATTACATCGAATGGTTTTGTTATCTTTTTGTTACGTACGTGTTTGTTGTTATTGTGTGTGTGTGTGTTTGGTGGGTGTGTACGTGTGTGTTTGTGTAACGTCTAAGACATTTAAAAAACACAATCTCTACAGTTGAAACAGATGTATTTGTTTAAAGTATTTAATTGAGATGAAAAATGCTTTGGTTTGGCTTAGATTAGATTTATTAGATTGATTTACAAACTAGACTACAAAACCTATGTCTGAAAAAAAATAATTCATCAATGCAAGAACATACGTTTGTGAAATGATATGATATTTACATACTGAATCAGTAGACTAACAAAACATTTTGTTTTATTTTTGTATGTTGAATTTTTCATTATGTTTCAGCTTTCCAAAAATATTCTCAGTCTCATTAAACATTATCCTGCATATAAAGTTGTGTAAATGATCTATCTACATGAGGCTAACCTTTCCCTCAGTTACACACCCAAACACGTGGTAAAGCGATTGGCGTCTGAAAAGATGAGTCTCGGGTTCAAATCCCAGTGAAGATTGAGATTTTGAATTTCGGTATTTAGTCCACCCAACTCTAACAGGAGTCTGACATTAGTTGGGGAAAAGTAAAGGCGGGTTGGTCTTTGTGCTGACCACATGACACCCTCGTTCACCGTGGGCCATAGAAAGAGATGACTTCTACATCATTTGCCCTATAGATAGTAATGTCTGAAGGGGGGTACTTTACTTAACTTTACATGCGTCCATCTTGGTCTAACCATCTCTTCCCCCCCCCCTCTCGTTCAGGATGTCAGAAATGAATGCTCACTCGATTAGGTATCATAAAGATAATACCAAATAATAATATAAATAATAATAATAACATTATAATGAAATTTTCAACTTTCAACTTTCACCGCAAACAGAAGACAAATCGAGCACACGCAGGGCGGCCTTAGACATTGGCAAACTAGGCAGCCAGCAAGGACCGCTGGATAGTCTAAGAGCTGAGCCGAAGGCTCTTCGAGCTCTAAGTTTGAAAAAAAAAACCTGTCTGAATCCACCCAAGAACAAATTTCAAACAGTAAAAAAAAAAAAAAACCTGCGGACCTCACAGGTCTGTCTGGGAGAGATCCAAGTCAATGTCTATAGGGCATTGCTGTTTCTAATACCACTGACACTTCGGACGCATGGACTAGAAATCATGGCCGAAGGCCAAGTAGTACCTTGGGCAGCCACCATTTTCCTTCATTATACCAAGCTAACTGTGCGGGATTCGCCATTAATGAGACGGTCCCTTGAGGAACAGCGCATGGATTTGTGACAGGGTTGTGGGAGCTTTCGTGCTACTCCGCGCCGTGTAAGAGGTGGACTCTCGTCCATCCGTGGGCACCTCCTCGGGAGTCATGTTTGTTACCCTTTCGCCTAGCCACTTCCTCAAGTGAGCCGTTTCCACGCGAGCGCCACATTGAGGCAGAGTAACGTGCTCGCAGCCGCAAAGGACCTACGTTTGGTAGAGGCCTCGCTGATGACTTTGCATAATTTTATCATAGGAAAAAAAAAACGATACATGAGCTCTGTGTTATTGTTGTACAGTAGGATTTTAATAAATTGGATAATTTTAGTTTTTCGTTATTTGTTTATTTTTTTATTTTTGTTTTTCTATTTTATTTTGGGCTATCAAATTCATTTCGCCTAGGGGCCTCATCTAAAGCCGGCCTTGGCACACATTAAGACACAGACAAAACACAAACTAGGTCACATAAACAATACATAACAGAAGAGCGCATAATATAAACAAGAAAGCAAACAAAACACGGAACACAAACGGAACATAAATTAGAACACGCAACCCAAACAGAAGACAGAGAACTAGCTAGGACATAAAGAAAGCAAAACCAGAACCCAAGCAAATCACAAACTGGTCTAGTCTAGAAAAAATGTTTCCTATTGTAAGCATTTTGTCTCGAGTTTTGTAAACAACGGTAAAACATTATTCAACGTTGTTGACATATGACCTCTCAATTCCTGATCTAGTCCCTTCTCCTTTCTTTGTTATGTTTTGTACCTCCATGTCAACTTTGTTTCATTCCCTTCCACCAGCAACATTTTCATTTTGAATTTTTCTTTTCACTTTCTGTTTGTTTTGGTTTCTCAAAGTGTTCTCCATAGACATCTATATATAGACTGGCCGATGAAGAACAAATTATTATTGGAAAAATTTGGGCAAGCATAGATTTAGTTATATATATTTTCCTATGTCTTTCAATATGAAATTGTTGATATGGTGCGCATAGGTGCATGCGTAGCCTATAAAGGCTAATATTAGGAATAATAAAGTTTTGTACTTTTCAAAACTAAAGATCATAGTTATATATAGACTGAAATTTACGTCATAGAATTTATAGCTCATTTGCCACCATTTTTTTCTAACGTAGATGTGGACATAAAACATATTTGACTCTTCCTAAATGAAAATAAGATCCTGTTTCCAGTCTATATATATATGTCTATGGTGTTCTCATTCTGGATGTCAGGATGTTCCAAGCGCTAATTAAATACACACCTGTTGTTATTGCACTGTCTCTATCGAAGCTAATGAGTTTTGATTGTATTAGCATGCGCCTTGTTTTGTCTTTTTTTTTTTTTACTTTAGCCAGACGTGTAGGAATAACAAGGATAATAGAACGTCCTAACATTTGAAGGCAAACAAGCTTTAACTAGATCTTGACCTCAACAGTAACAATAATAATAACTATTAATTGGCACCTGGAATGTATTACCATTACAATCCGGGATATCTCTGAGACTATCTGTAAGGATCATTGCGAGGGTATACTTCAAGCCTTATTGTGGAAACCATTTGGAAATGTCCGTTAGGGAAGACGGATAGGAGAACTGTGGTAGAACATTGCCTCCACGCTCTTGCGAACAAGTATTTCGTGTCCCATCCGCCATGCCGTTCCTCAAAGGAGGTCATACGGGTAGTGATGGCTCTCTTAGGGCTAGTGGCGGTACACTATAAAAAGACGTAGGAAACCCCCCGTGGGCTCGTTCTCCGGTCTCACCTGGGAAGGAGTAACCAAGGCGTGGCTCCAATGGTAATAGATGTGATCAAGTGAGCATCTAGTTGATTTAGAACCTCTTGACAGATGGATAGGTTAAGCACCATCTGTAACTCCAGGCCTCTAGGTAAAACGGTAAATGGGCGCATGCTCGATCCTAATTGGAAACCCATTGGCATAGCGGTCATTGCCCTTTGCAGGGGCGTAGCTACGAATTTTTCATCGTTTTGGGGACGGGGGCTTGACCTCTTTAGGGGGCCCTGCATTTTGCGTAATATCCCCCCACCCTAGCTACGCTTCTGGCCCCTTGAATGGGTTGCCAATCAGCTAAGGGAGATTAAATGTAAAAAGATTTTACAATAATCTCAACAAGGTAAATATTACACCATGGCGTTGAGAAACTGGTTTCATTGGTGTGACCTACTCATAATTTATTTGGACAGAGTTACTTTCATTACATAAAATTCACCCCTAGTGCTATTGGAGCATGGAATGAGTTGCCTGTGCTAGCCAGGAAAACAGTGACTTCGCAGAATTTAAGTCATTGGTTAATATGCATGACTAAATGCATGACGCGTAGGACGTAATCATCTTCTTTTTTTTTTTTGAAGGAACGTTTATATTACATAAGTTAAGAATTGCTATTTTAATGTGATAGATTTTATGACCCTTATTCAGTAGAGAAGTATATAAAAAAAGTTGGTTTAAAAAAAAATTATAGGTTACCCTTCTGAGTTTTTCTCCCTCTCCATATAAATAAATATGAGGAAAAAAAACTATCTACTACGTAACTGAAGACTGTTATAGCTCTAGGTTAAAACACGGACAACAGAACCTAACTTAATGGTTGCATGTTGAAGTTGTCAACTATTCAGCAGAGCATAAAGACTTGTACACATTTTATTGGTTAATTATGACACTGTAATTAAACAAATTACATGATTCATACAAAGATTGACGTCGATAGAAAAATTGAAGTATATTCATAATAAAAGTATTTTTCTTTTTTCTGTCTTTACGGCAACGATTCTGGTTCAAGTCTAGACTTAACTTACGCATTAGAGTTGGGTGGACTCAGGAGGCGCCCGAAGATCATGAAATTAAAAAATCACAATCTTCACCAGGATTCGAACCATATACCTCCGGTTCAGAAGCAAAGCGCTTAATCGCTCAGACGCATCGCCTCATTATGGAATAAGTAAAAAAAAAAAGCAACAACTATCGTTTGTTTCGTTAAGAAAAATCCTTTTTTATTTTCCAAAAACAAAGAGCTCTGGCATGCACTTGGATATTATGTCATTAGATTGAAGTGCTAAGGGTAGTTCGAGTTATAGACGTATTTAGCAGCCAATTTTCACTGAAAAATTCTTTCAGTCGAGCAGAGTTGTGTTTACTGAGCGCCAAAGGCAGCACGGAAAACCTTCTTCCAGATACCCCCACCCCCACTGATCCACAAATGAGATTGGGTCATAGCGCTCTGAGCATTCTTTAAGCATGAAAGTAGCGCTATATTAATTTAGCTATAATTTATTTTATTATATATATCCCAGCCAGTGCAATGGATTCGATCCTTGGGCTCCCCGAAGGGAGTTATGTTTTGCTTCCATGTTAGCCTAATTGTCTCTTCGAGAGACCGTTTCCAACCGAGCGCCACATTGAGACTGAGAAGAATTGTCCGTGAAAGACAGATATTCCTTAAGGCAGACCTTACTTTGAGCTTAGGCCAAAAAAACAACAACTATCGTATTTAAATTCTTTGGAAAAAATCGTATTTAAGAGAACATCGTGTGCCAACACAACACAATTCAAAGAGGCACGGGGCCTGTGGAGTTCCCACTTGTCACCCCCTAAAGCTGCTACTGCCAATTAGCGCTGAAATCACTGTTTTCATAATTATCTTACATAGCCACAAATACAATTATAATCAGCCCATAGAACTATGCAAATAATGTGCACTATATTATTTTTAAATAAAATGGGTATAAGGAAACATAAAAATTACGTTTCTCGTTCATATTTATCTTCGATAACTTGATGTTCAGGAACATTGCTTTGATTAGCTCAGTATACAAAGTTGGACTTAAAAACATTTCATAGAAATTTATTCTGATCTGTCAGCTAGTGAACGCATCAACCAAAACATTTAGCATTATGTTTCTCGGAAATTTTGGGCTTCCATTGAAACTAGAGATAGTTCCTTTCAAAAGAATCCAAAATTTCAAGGACTTCGTTTGACATGTGAGTATGATGTGAGCACATGTATGATACACGTGGACGTCCATGTGTCTACAACAGAGTAAAATAGACAACCAAATAATGCTGAATGTTGAACAATTTCTGAACAATGTAAAATGTAATCATCGTGAAGGATGGAACTTATTTCTTTGTCTTGAGTACTTTTGGGAATATAATCTTCTACTGAATAAAAAAAAGTCATGAGTCTCTATTGTCGAACAAGTGGTTCTAATAACTTTGTTGTTGACACAGTTAGCTCCTGACTAGTTAAGTAAATAAGCGACATACATGCATAATAATATTATTATTATGATAAAAGAACGAGTATTCTTTCTCTGGCGCAGCCAGGGTCGAGTTTCGTTAAAGGGAAACAAAATTCATTGTAGTCCCTTTATCAGTTTCCACTGAGGAATTTTCTGGTGATGTGGCAGGTCTGCAGCAGTACCGCCCTCTGACAGGCAACGAGAATGTTCCTAGGAATGCCAAGAGCCTTGAAGGTATCTGTGAGGTCAGTTGTTATTATCCCCTCGGTTGACATGACAATGGGGTATATTGTTGTTTTAGAAAGCTTCCATAGACGCTTAATCTCCAAGCCTAGGTTCCCATATTTTCGTTGTTTTTCTAACTCAGTTTTTCATAAGTTGTGAGATAGTGGTACTGCAATGTCGATAATGGTAGCGACTTTTTCCTTTTTATCGATGAGCAGCAGATCAGGGCGATTAAAATCAACTGTTTTGTCGGTCAAAATAGGTCTATCCCAGTACAGCAGATAATCAGTAGATTCGAGAACCTCTTGTGGTGAGTATTTGTAATAAGGGGGAGTATCCTTCCCGATCAAATTGTGTGTCAAAGCCAAGTGCTGGTGTATTAGCTTTGCAACTTGGTTATGGCGACCTAAGTAGGCAGATTCCGATAGGGCTGAACATCCTGCCATTATGTGTTCAATTGACTCACCAACATTTCCACATTTTCGGCATTTGTCAACAATATTGAGTTTTAGGATATGTTTCTCGTAATTTTTTGTCCTAATTACTCTGTCCTGTATTGCTGTAACAAAGCCTTCAGTTTCAGGGTAGAGATGACCTGCTTTGAGCCACGCTAAGGAAGCGGTCTTGTCAATGTTGTCCCCATGTAATAAAGCCGGGAATTTTCCGTGGAGTGTTTTTTCTTCCCATTGACGAATCTCATGCCCTGTGTCATCCAGTCCGATATTAACATCAACATTGTGTAGGTTCAGAGGGGTCGCATCGGAGTCGTACCTGCGTAGGAAGGAAATTAGTTCGTTGCTGGAGGCGTGCAGTTTTGATCGTATTTTTGATACTTACATCTTACACAGTTTGAAGATGTTCTGCAATCCACGTATTATTATTATTATTTTATTATTACTATTATAGCTTTTATATAGCGCTACTTACTTTCATGCTTATAGGATGCTCAGAGCGCTTTGGTCCAATCTCATTTGTGGACCAGTGGGGGGGAGGGGGTATCTAGAAGTTGGTTTCCCGTGCTGCCTTTGGGCGCTCAGAAAACACACCTCTGCCGAGTCGGGTCACGGGGTGTCGAACCTCGAGCTCCTTCTAGGTAGCCAAGCCAGCCAAGCTCAAGCCGCACTTAGCCTCTCGACCACGCTTCCCACAATTTAAACAAAAACAGTTTTATATAATGAATTATTTTGAACGCGCGTGTAACGTTTCTTTTTAATGACTTTGTTGAATATGAAGACATATTATGAAGTATTTATGTTCGACTCAATATTTAGGAGTAGCTACAGCAGATCCCAAAGAGCACAAGTTTCTGACTCTTTTTTTTTAAATAAAAGTTTATATCAACTTTGTCTGTCAGCTGTCTGTCTGGTACAATTTAATTTTGTACACATTGTTTCTCCCACACCCTATTTAGAAACATGTACCTCACACACACACACACACATGCACAAAGAATAAATAAAAACAAAATAGTTAATTAGTGTTAATTAATTATTTTGTTTGGAAGCATTTTATAGGTAATGATGGGCTTAAGCTCATTACCACTTCCGGCGTTAACAATCTTGCGGAACCTTCGCATACCGAAAGTCATCCTCTACGGACAACTTGCGACTGGCTCAAGAAAAACTGGTCGCCCCCACCTCCGTTACATAGATGTTATAAAACGTGACCTAAAATCAGCGAACATCAATACTGACCAGTGGGAAGACATAGCTCTAGACCGCACCAGATGGAGAGAGACAGTGATTAAGAAGGCTATGGACAGCGAAAGAGCATGGGCCTCAGCTCTGGAAGAAAAGCGGACAACGCGGAAACTGGCCAGCTCCTCTACCACTGTAGCGAAGACCACCTTTACCTGCGATACTTGTGGACGGGAGTGTCTCTCCAAAATAGGGCTCCACAGCCACACGAGGAAGTGTGCGAGATGAACCATAGTCGTTCTACGACTGAAGGAGGCCAATGAATTATTTTGTTTGCTATCGAACATAGGAAAGAAAGTGTACTTGACAGATGTGACGGTATAAGTTTTGAAGATTATACTTTGTGAGGAGAGTTAGGTCGTCGCTTAAAAGTTTGAAACCAACAAGAGATAGTTATGGAACCTTCTATTTTCATAAGCACTTTGCCGGCACAGTGGTTAGTGTATTCTTTTTGTTTTTTTGTATGAAATACATTTAGAAAGCGATTAAGGTAACATTCATACAGATTATGTCCCAGATACCCTTTCACCTCTCCCCCTCCTTTCCAAACTGGTCAAGACAAGCGATAGGATAATAGAGCATCGAGGAAGCTAAAAGCTTTGCAATTAGCACAAATATTTCTAATCGTACTTGTTTACATCAAGTAAAAATTTAATTACATGACTGATCCAAAAGAGTTTATGCAAGTACACTTTATAAACGCTTTTTTAAAGTATGTATATATTTTTAGCACCCCCTAAAGGGGAAAAGACGTTATTAGTTTTCTGTGGTTTGTCTGTCTGTTTGTCCGTCCGTCCCGTTTAAATCTCGTAAACTAAAAAAGAGTGAAAATCCGACATCATAATATTTTAGACCATTTTACGGAAATTGTTCATTTTTCTTGAGGCTTTGAATAAGACATTGACATTTACAAAACAATTAGATCAATTAGATATTCATTATAAGACATCAGTTAGGCCAGCTTCACACCTAGCTTTACATTTACTTTCACCTATGCCTTGGTCTGCTGGACCGCTGGGGCACCACACAAAATCTGTCAAGCTTCTTTCTCCATTCTTCTCTGTCATTAGCCTTTGACAGAATTTCATTCTGATATTGTTTCTGACTTTTTACCTGCCTGGGTTGACCACTTCGGGGGCCGATTTTGAGTTTGTGTTTCCACACCAGCAGGGCCGGTCTTAGGCCACTGCAACCTATGTGGTCGCAGTGGGCCCCGCGCTTTCATAGGCCCCGCGCTAATTTTAGGTGTAGGACTAATTATTAAATTGCAAAATATATACGAAAGATTCCTAGAAATCTCCTGAATTTATTAAAATCTCCAGAAAACTCATAAAAATCTCCTGAAAAATAGACAAAGTTGTCATTTGTGGGTGTCATTCATTGCGATAAAAGAAAGAAGGCAATGTCAGCTTTAATGTACTAAAATGTAATAATCGGGCGAATATTTACCTTAATCGGAAGTTCCAATACCTTATTTACTTTTATAGTCACTGGCATATAAATGTGTCATAGGTTACAAGGTTCGTTATGTGAAATAAATGCGACCGCAATTTTGTACTTTTATAATATAAAATCTTAATTTTCACTTATTATCCTTATTCCCACCCAAACTATGCCCCGCGCAATCAGTTTCGCATAGGGCCCCGCAATTGCTAGGACCGGCCCTGCATACCAGCTGTCTTTGTAATCTTGTTTTTTCATGAATTCATGAATGCATGTTCTATTACGAGGAAGACGGGAATGCAACCAACTAATTCTGCACAACAACAACATAATAAAAGATATTAGGATCTGTTTTTGTAATCTTGTTAGCTACGGTTTCCAAAAAAAAAAACCAAATTATCCTGCATTAGACTTGAGAAAACTTTTTTCAGTGTATGATGGTATCACAAGGTCTTCAGGGCACGCAAAAAAAACTTTCCTTCAGGGAATAGTACCAGGAGAAAGCGATAGAAAGACAACATAAACAAATGGAAGGGTTTGCCATTGAAATGGATTCTATCAAATGCACAAAACTGAAAGGAACGGAGAAAGACGGTCAAAAGATCTTGTGTGGTACCCACAACGATCCAAAAGATTAATGGATAGGTGAGGTGATTGCGGAACATGTAAATATAAATAAATATGCTTAAAAGTGCAGAAAACTAATTATAATTTCATTTTAAAAAGAGCTTCTCTACGCCGTATACACAAAAAAGCTAGTTTTTTTACGGGTTGGCTTCTGTGTATGGAAAACTCCAAAACTAAAACTAAAATTAAAACAAGAAGCAAGAGAATTCGAGGATCAAAAGTAGCTATTAAATCAAAGACTATAACAGAATATGGTTTAGTTTTGTTTTCAACAGTTCTTTTAGTTTTTCGAGATCTGAACGTGACAGACAAACAGGCTGAACAAAACTTATTTCGTTTTTTTTCCCTTTTCTCTCAATTACAAATTAATAATTACATTTAAATAATCTTTTAAAACAAAATTGATTTGTATTTCTATTCAGCCTTATCTTTTCCTTGTTTCTGAAAGTTCAAGCCCTTAACCGGCTCCAAATAAAGGTTAAAGTTCAGCAACCGCTTACCTGAAGAAAAAAAAAAGGTTTGTTTAGGGGCGTCTCCTTTGATGGTTTGATTTCTTAGGAGACGGAGGAGGGATTACAAGGGGGAGAGGGAAGACTGTGATGTGAGCTGGAGATGAGGACAACGTGGGGAAGAGGGGGGGGGCATCGGCATTCACTGTTAGTAACTTTCCGTTAGTTATGTGCGATGGTAGATCCACTACTATAAGTGTATCTGGGTTCTAAAAGTTACTCCAACCAGGAGTTTTAATTCAGTAAACTTAACAAAGTTTCGCACTAGTGTGACATCCCCGCTCGCTGGTTGGTTTCAGTTCCGGGATGTTTACAGAAATACTGAACATGAACGTGCTCTGAGATTTTCTTGAGGGAGGGGAGAAGTTAGGGGAGGGTCTTAGTTGTGTCTGGATAGGCAATACTTGAGGGGGGGGGTCTTGTTAGTGCGAGTTGGTAGATAAATCGTTTTCTTATCTCAAAGGCTTTAAAACATCTTTTTTTTTCTTAAATTAAAAAGTAGACAAGGGGGAGAGACAAAATCCTTAATCTGTAACGCGAATGCCATCTGATTGATCCTATTCACAAGGGCATGCACGTGTGCCTCGTCAGGCGCTCTCCTCGGTACTCATCCTACAAGGTGACCTTCATGAGTTCAGAAGACGTGCTTATATGCTTAGTGAGTGCACCTTGCCTCCCATTCTTTCACCAC
>JADKLZ010000687.1:33243259-33255607 GCA_021533235.1 Biomphalaria straminea | reverse complement strand
ATTGTACGAGAAATATATTGTCTTGAAATTGTGGAGATAAGATTGTACGAGAAATATATTGTCTTGAAATTGTGGAGATAAGATTGTACGAGAAATATAAAAAAAAGAAGAAAAAAAAGGGTAAGGAAAGAAAGAAACTCAGCTCAAAAGAATAAAAACAAAACAAGGAGCGCCACAATAGGGATGTGAGGTTCTCTTATGTAGCCCCCGCCGGTAAAATCCTTACATTTAAGGACATTCTGGAAGAGAAGACGAAAAGAGCAATAATGCATGAAACTCAAACTATGAATCACCATAACAAAGAATTGGCTTAATTTTTAAAATATAAAGGCACTTTCTTATCCCATATGCTAGAACTAATTCAAATCATTACTCTTTTTATCGAGTATTGATCGGGCTGCCACAGAGTCGTGTAAGAGAATTAATGAATTATTAATTTTGTCTTTAATTAACAATTACTTTGTGTATTCATTAAATAGTTGTTATTGATTGAAACAAACTTAAGCCCCAGGCTTTATTCTAGCCCAACATTACACACACACGAGCCTTCATCAGCACTAAAAGAAAAGTGGTTGCATTGACTTTGATATAATAATGCAGTTTGATTACAGAATAGTTTTTACATGCCTGAATATTCACAGCTAAACGGAATTTGATTATTATTTTAAACATTAATTTATAAGCTTTGTATTTCATTCATCTGTGACGGTTAAGAGGATCTCATGTGATCAGCACAACGGATAACCCTCGTTTCCATTTCCCAAACTGTCAGGCACCCAGGAGCTTCCTAAAAATCCAAGGGTTCAAATCCCAGTCTTCACCTGGATCCGAACTCGAGACATTCATCATCTTTTCCAATAGATCTCAAGGTCTGAAAGGCGTTCCGGTTAGTTAGAGAGTCCGGTTGATAACGCTTTGCAATTTGCTACTTCATGTGTTGTAAGAAAAATTGAATTAGAATGTAATTATTATTTTATTATTTTAACCTAAAGAAGGTACTGATTTTAAAAAATATATTACTTGTGTTTTTTTTTTAATCTTTGATTACGTGACAAGAGTCCAGGATGACGTGTTAGAGGTAACAGCTGCTAGCAGACTTTAAGATAACAGTTTACAGTTTAGTCTTAAAATAGACATAAAGTGTAAAACAGCTGAGACGCCTCCGAAACTCGCAACGCCCCTGCCTGTATAACATTGCTAACCCTCCTCCCCACAAAAAAAAAAGTTATTGTGTCCAACTTTATGGTAGAGATTTTCTTGCATGCAACATTCGTTCATTATCTTGCTGGAGCATGAAAAAAAAAATCTTAAAAAAAAAAAAGCTTATTTAAAGGGGAAGAACTCCGTCCTTAAAAGCTATATGCACCAATAATGTACATTTTATTTCCCTTATTCGATATCAAACAAAATAATTAATTACCAGTACTTAATTGTCTGATGGGCTAGGTTTTTGTTTATTTTTGGTATTTATTCATGTCTTGTCTATGTAGATGAAAAATTGTTCAAAGCCTCAACTTGATCCGAGTATGGGTTTGGGAGAAATAGCGTGTTCACACTTTGACCAGACATACAGACAGACAGACAGACAGAGGGAGCTGATATAAGATTTGTAAATTCCCTATTGGCTTCAGAAAAAAAGCTAATATAAAAAATAATTTTTTAAAAAAGACTGATGTAAAGGAAAGAACCGCACAATCACTGCCATCTCTCAATACTGCAGGATTTTACTCATTTTTTCTATTTATGCAATGTAAGCCGAAGCAGGCTAAACACAATTGGAGAAGTTCATACTTGGTCTTTAATGTAGCCACTCAATGAAAGGCTATCAATGAAATGTTTAACCGAAGCAGGCTAAACACTATTGGAGAAGTTCATACTTGCACGCAAATCCATTTATGGCAAGATTTTTTGGTGTATCCGGTATACAGAATAAAGGAAGTGTTACTAAGCTAGGTGTTTTTAAGCTATGATTATTTGTGCGCACTGTTTAGCTCTGAAAAATCAGATTTTCTTTACTCGTTTGCAGGTTGGATTTAGTTGGCAAAATAGAATTTCCATTTACCGTCCATGGCGTTGTTTAGTGATCAGTGTATCGTGAAAATCTTCAGTTTTGTCTGCTAATTTTTTTTTGAAAAGGAACATTTAAAAAGAAGCCCTTAAATTGTGGAAAAATGAAAGAAACAATTGTTTTAAATTAAAAACAAAACTAGCGATTTAAACTTCACCAGAGATATGGCCTGCAATTTAAACGATTGATTCAATAATTCTAAAAAAAAAAAAAAAACAATCTAGCGATAGTGTATTATGGAATGAATTGGAATATAACGAACTATAGATTTTTTTTTGTGCTCTTACTTAAAACTCGACTGTATCACACTTGCAAAACTGACCAATAGGAACGCCATTAAAATTATAAGGCTTGTCTTCTATTTATAAAGAGATCCCTAAACGGGAATTCACTTGACCTAATTGAAGTGTAGTTAGCTTCATTAAAACACATGTCTATCGCCTTGCTTAATTTAAGAATGTCTTATAAGTGTGTCACCAACCACTCAACTTTTTTTTTTATTCGTTCGTAGATCTAGATGTTAACTAAATTATGGTTGAAAAAAGAAATATAGATTCGACCTTTAAAAAAAAAAAATCTGCCCATTGCCTACCATTCATTATGAGTTTCTACCTCTCTCCCCTTCCCCTTGTTTCTTACATGCTCTTACGCGCATACACGCACATGTACAAGCTAACACCCCCCTCTCCATTTATCTCTCTTCCCTCTCTCTACTAGGGCGACCCCCAAGCCCCTATCCTCAGTAACCTTTCCCCCCTTTTCCCAAAAACTGAGTCCAAAAATTGGTTGTCAGGTGTGAGATTTTTTTTTTTTTGGCTCAAACTACTCTCCCCCCTCTTCCTATATTTTTTTCTCTCTCTCCGTGTAGGTGAACCATGTGTCAGCCATATTGAAAAGGTGTACGTGACGAAGGACGATGCCACTCCGGCGAAAGGTCCTAGGTCGTATCCCAAGACCCAAGCCTCCGGGAAGCTATATAAGGACCAGCAGCCGAGCGCTGAGTAGCAAACTCTCACCAACCAGTTCTTCGGAGATTCTTTCGCTGGTAACTAGTTTTTTTTTAATTTTTTTGTGACTTCATATTGATCACGTGATGAATATAGCAACCAATGATCTTCTATGATCAAAGTTTATTTCTTATGGATGATAATTCGATTCATTGATTTAGTTTATTCTTAAGTGTATTAAGTTGTTTTTTTTTCTGTGTCAAAAGAAAGGTAGCAGGTAGATGATGCTAACAAAATTGCGTCAAAATCGACATATTGTATTTATTAACATGAAATTTCTTTATTGAAAATACAGAATATATTTCGTTAACTGTTACCAATTGTAAATGAGATTTAAGTATTGATAAGAAAAAACTGTAACAAACTAACAGCACATAACATAATAGAGATCTAGATCTATTTAGATTTTCTTGATACAGAACATTAGAGACTCTTTCACTTTGAAGAGTTGAGCGTTTGCCAATACGACTAGTATACACTGCAATACATGTAGGCCTAATTTGATAGCATAAAGTGCGATAATTTAAGCTTTACTTCTCGGTAATTGCGTGATTCCTTATGCGTGCAAATTATTCTCACATTCAAGTAATGGCTTTTAGTCACTCCACTGACTGCGGGCGTTTAGAGGTCAATCCGCTGTTCAGGTAAAGACATTTAGTTTTACCTATTTTGTTTTAATATAAATCTCGATCTTCAACAATTCAATAACAATTAACATGGTAAACTATTTACGCAAGAAATACAGCTTTAATTTCAACTAAACAATCCGGTGACCCAAGGTGATTGAAAAGTAGAAACATAGAAGACACAACGTTGATGCTCTGTAAATGACTAAAAATTATTTAACTTCTCTCTCCAATAAAGATATTTTAAAACAACCTGATTGATTTGAATGAAAATAAATTAAAATTGAGTTTTTATAACGAAAAAATTCATGCATAATTTTCGGTATCTATTCTGTTAACGACGATCTGTCCAGCAAGTTATAGAAGTCAATTTTTTTAATGTTACTAATTACTCACTGCAATAAACTGTCTCTCAGAAACTTGCGTTAATCCGCAGCAAGTGTTAAGAGATGCTAACCGTTCATTTCATAACAAAACTTGTGTCCATTATTTAATTTTATTTACTTTTGTGGTGCCCCTACCTAATTAAGGACTTTAATGATCTTGATTTAATTATTGCTAAAGTAATGGCATACTAGAGTGCTTTAATATTTTACCTCATTTCATATTTAGTGTTCATATTATAAAAGTGGCGCCCCTAGTTTACACCGCTTTTAAAATGAAGCACTGTTTAGGACGGCTGAAGTATCTGGTCCTAACATTATTAAAAAAAACAATTAAAAGGTCACGAATGTGTATTGAAAGATGGAATATGTGGTCGAGTGTGCCTATCGCATAGCTTAACATAAAAGCAACTATTAAAACCAAATTTGATTCAAATTTGGTTTAAGCCTCAAGGAATAAGATTATCTGACCTGATGATGTAATAATCCACTTGGCTAAGCAGGCCACCTTAGATCCATGCCAAACAGGTAATCTTTTCCCTGTCATGGTTGATGTCACTAGTTTAGAGTTCAACTCCAGGTGTCACAGTAACATGAGGGTTAACACTATGTGATAGATAGATCTTATCCTTGAGTCCTTGACCTTTCTCAGTAGAAGCAGACGTGAATTAAACATGACGACTTAATTCTGTACATTTATATTAAACGCAATAAAAATGTGTCTAGAGGCTATTTAAAAACAAAATGTGCTCAATCTAGATCTAAATTTAGGTACGTATTCACTAACAATACCTGCTGCCGACAACTTACTTTAAAAAAAAAAAGCTATCTTGTTGCAAATAAACAAAAATAGTTTACTGTTGAAATAACGTGATCTGGCTTGATTAAGTCAATAATAGTATTTCTATAATAGTTTATTTCTGTTTCTTTTTTTTTTTTTTGCTGCTAGTTCATTTATATATTGTTCATATAATCTCATATGGAAACGGTAGCTGATACCTAGGTTTAGATTTATTCTATTCTCTTCCCTTGGGCCACAGATTCAAGCATTGCCACCGTGGTCTGAAAAAAGAACCTCAGCATTGTTTTTATTCTAGGATAAAATATTTTATTTTTATTTTTTTTTTCACGTTTGATTACTAAGCACAACTTACTTATGTGTTGACCTGACATAACCCACGTTATTTCTCTCCACTGGGAACTGTCCACTACACTTGATGACCGCCAGACTTGGTTATTTATATTTGCAACCATTCGTAATAGATAAGGAAATATAGCATCAACATTTTTAAAAAAGCTGTTTTGTTCACTCAGATGAACTAAATCTACGATTTGCAAATGGCATACCGAAGGTGCAGGGGCCCTGTTCAGCACGTTGGTCAACGCCCAACCCCCAAAATCAACCTCCTTATGCGAACGTTATTTCTATAGCATAAGAATAGACACCAGCAAGCCATGCAACACTTTAATCTAAGGAAAACTCTGGAAACCGATGATATTGTATGTTGTGATTTGACCTCGTTCCTGTGGACGTGGCGGTTGCCCGGTCCGCCTGATCCTGCGTGAAGGTCAATTCATTTGCCATCGATTAATTTGTGTTCGATGGGCGCCATTTGCATACTATTATATAATAAGATTGATATTATATTTCTATTTCAAAAGGTTTTTACAATTGGTTTTATTTTAGATTCTAAATATCTCCACTCTCAAGATGTAGTATTGTAACTCATTCATTGAATGTGAATCTTGACTTTTTAGTGTTTCAGTTAGACCTGGAGTGAAAATTATTGTTTTAAGAATATCTAGAACTTGTTCCTTTAGCCTTAATCCTAACCCTTCGAAAACAAATTAACTGGAGGGGGGTGGAACCTACTTTTTCTAAGTAATAAAATATATTTTTGAAAATGTCACTTGAAAAACAATCAGCTGAAAAAACAAAAACAATTATGTTTTTTTTTTGTTTTTTTGTTCTTAGAACAAGAGTGAAACCAATTTAAATTGAGGCCATGTCTTTGTACTTGACTTATGTTAATGTCTGAGTCTCTGGGCAAATGAGGATATTTTTAGAAAGGAAAAAAAAATAAAAGGAGAGAATCGTAGTGGGAGAGGCGCGGGGGGGGGGGAGAGACACAGACCCAGACGTTTGAAAGGAGAGATGAAAAAGGGCGGCATTGTAGTGTAAACATAGGGACATAGTTGGCCGGTCGTGCAATATTTGCACACTTTGGTCTAAGGCTTAAACTGCGCAACTTCCGGTCTGCATCTTTATTTTCAAGTTTGTCTGTTAAAGGTTAAGGGAATAATGGTGTTGAACAGAAAGTAGGGCGTTTTTCTCGTGTTTTTTTTTCTTTCCGTTCTCGAATTTCCGACTTCCCATCTCTTCCTAAAATAAGCAGTATGGGTTGCTAGGAGCATTTTAAGACTTGTTACTTCCCTTCGTTGCAAGTTACGTGTTAAAATATATTACTTCCCTTGGCTGCAAGTTTAAAAATGTACTACTTGCCTTGGTTGGAAAATACTAACAATGATTTTTTTATTTCCATTAGTTGCAAGTTACTTAATCGCAGCTTTTTACTTTCCTTACATACAGTTGTCTACATTGATAGTTATTACTTCCCATTTGTTACAATTTATGTATTGAAATTATTACTTTTCTCATTTGCAAGCTACTTATGAAAATGTTCCTTTGTTGAAAGTTACAAATTTAAGAATATAACTTCCCTTAGTTGTATGTTACTTTATATAAAAAAAATATATTACTTCCGTCTTGTGGCTTCATTGCAATGGCGACATGATAAAAAAAAATTAATTAACTTGAAAGAAGTTTGATTTTGTACTGAATCTTTTTTTTTTACTTTGGCGTTTTAGGCAGTTTATTTAATATTTAAAAAAAAATATATGAAGGCACCTTCAAATGATTCAAGAATGTGCATCTTTTATACAGTATCAACGGTCACATAAGACAATATCAAACCAGAGGATAAAGTAATGTTAAATATTTAGAAAATCATACATTGCCTTCAACTGGAAGAAATTTTGGATAGAAATGTAGTCTATATTTAAATATATGTTTTAAAAAAGGTGTGGGTAAGAGGATATCTAGTGTTGGATTCTAATCGCAGCCTTACTTCTGGCTCAAATTAGAGCCTATTTGGTAAGTCTTACATTTTTGAGACGACTGCTGAGACCGCTTCTACTAAATAAAAGTGTTGTCATGTGAATCTTGTGAATATATTAATGTCGAGTCTAGTCTAAATATATTCTCTTTTTTTTTCGTCCACAGTCACACAAGCCCAACTGAAAATGTCTCTCTCTGATGCGTAAGTCTATTTTTTTTTAAATATATTTTTACTTCGAGACCGACATCAATAAAACTTTACCTCAGAAAATAGGACTTGTTAAAACACTATATTAGGAAGATATGCTTTCAAAGGGACGGCATTCCGCATTTTAAAATCTTTGTTATAGGGCAGCAAGTGTTAACGTTCTTGGCTGAAAATATCTTTTATGCAATATTATCTATCTAGCGGTCTCACGGGAGGTTTCGGAGTATCTAAAACAGTGTTTCCTACACTTTTTCCTTAACAGAACACTTCGCACATTCCGAGTATTGGGCGGAACACTTCGCACATTCCGAGTATTTAGCGGAACACTTCGCACATAGTATTTTATCCGAGAATAAGAAAATTACAAGCGTCATTTCATTTTTCTTTTTCTTTGTTAATGCCACATATGGAAAAAGAAAATATTTCAGATTACGTTCATTGATATGGATAATAATAATCAATAATATTAATCAACTACAGTTACTATAGCCACTTTATATTCAACACAAAATATTAATTTTTTACATTCATCTTCTGTAACAGTGACAAGAAAGCCCTTGATGCCTCATGGAAGAAATTGACTGCCGGAGCTGATGGCAAAAAGAACGCTGGAATCAACCTGGTTCTGTGGTGAGTACATATCTTAGTTCAATACTCACAGTGGGGGGGGGGGAGATAGCGTTATGTAAATGTATAAAGAACTTGTCACTCGTGAAGGCTGTCAATGCTCAGAGGCGGGGTGGGATAGAAGCAGAAGTCAGTTCCATTTACTTTTGTGTTCAAATATCCAGTTAGACTGATGAAAACCAACCCATCCAAATAGCCATTATAATTAAAGAATAAGATGTGAATATATGAGAGGATAAGATGTGAATATATGAGAGGATAAGATGTGTTATATGAGAGGATAAGATGTGAATATATGAGAGGATAAGATGTGAATATATCAGAGGATAAGATGTGACTATATAAGAGGATAAGATGTGAATATATGAGAGGATAAGATGTGAATATATCAGAGGATAAGATGTGAATATAAGAGAAAATATATTGAAATTGGAAAGAAATAAAAAAAAGAAGTTTTTTTTTTTAAAAAGACAAATCCGCCGCCCCGACCCCCACTACCTTCTTTTTAAAAACAAAAAACCCTCTTTAAAACGAATGTATAAATAAATCTACTCATAGTAGATACAATTCTACGGATAGGCCAATTAGTTCAGACCAATCTAGACATGAAGGCAATAAGCAATATGTATTTACTATTTTAACTCTTTGATACATACATCCTATGCCGTAGGTGTGTTCAGGTCCAGGATAGAGATTGTCTAGACTCCTAGCCCAAACCAGGAAACAGGTTTTGCTGATAAAGAAATTGCAAGCTGATAAGAGGAAAAAATTGTTAAAAAAAGAAAGGATACATATATTTTAAAAAATGTCATTACTTTTAAGAAAGGGAAACATGTATTATTTATTTTAGTGCATAATGTATATAGCATAATCCCTCTTTAGTGGACTTATTGTGTATTTTTACATGTAAAAAGCCTTGTTGTCGATACAAAGAGCATAAATATTCTGAATATCTATTCACTACTATCACTTAGTCACTTAACAAAGTCATATTAGTTATGTATTTTTATTTTATCAACAAAGAAATTCTCATTTCAGTACTAACTATTACAATGATCTATTTTATATTCAAAAGGATGTTCGCCAATGTCCCCAACATGCGAGCTCAGTTCTCCAAATTCAACGCCAACCAATCTGACGACGCCCTGAAGGGAGACGCTGAATTCATCAAGCAGGTCAACGTCATCGTTGCCTCCCTTGACGGCCTCTTGCAATCCGTCAACAACCCCGGCCAGCTCCAGGCCAACTTGGACAAACTCGCCAAGGCTCACGTCAACCTGAAAATCGGACTCGAGTTCTTCGGAGTAAGTAGACATGAAGTAACTGACAGACATTTTACAACAGACATTTTAAAACAGACATTTAGCTTTAAGGTCAATTAAGGGGCCGAGGTGGATGAGTGGGCATGGAGCGTATACCTTCTGGCGTTAGTTCATCTCCAGCATTCAATACTTTTAAAACAGAAGCTTACTACACTGGTTTAGAATCACAACTATATTATTTAAGAGCGACATTGCTCTTAAATATGAACATTGCTATTGTTAACGACATGGCTATTCAATAGGCCTAACAACATTGCTCTAAAACAAGTATAGCGACATTGCTCTTAAATAACGATATTGCTTTTAAATAAAGTTATTACTCTTAAATAACGACATTGCTTTTTAAAAAATGACTGCTATCCAATAACGCCATTGTTATAGAAAATGTGCATTGTGCTCGAGTCAGAAGATTAAGGATAATTGGAAACATGCATATCCAGTAGCAGACAAAGCAGTTGTCCACTGGGGAACTATTTAAATTTTCTTTTAGAGATCTGAGACTGTTTTTGGCAAGTGCACAACAGACGATCACATTAGTTGGATCTTTTACAGCCTTTAGTCTAATATATCTTATAAATTACAGACTTTATATATTAGAGAAGATAATTACTTCGCGTATCCATTGGTCCTTCTAGAGATGCATGTCAATGAGTGACTTATACTTTGCTAAGTCGTTGGTTTTCCTGGCTGATTCAGATTCTATTGCACTTGAAAAAAAGAGAACTTGTTTGAATTTGATCTAGCACATGTAATAAGAAATGTACTTTTATCTTTGTGTCTTACTGGAGTAGTTTTATTAGGTTTTGTTTTTCTATTTGTAAATTTTGGTTCAGGGGTTTATGTATAACACTGCTTTACTTGTTAGACTTTTGTCTTAAAGAATCTTTAAATTGAGTGATTTCACTCCTTCAAACGTGCCGTTTGTTTTTGTTCCAGCCACTGCAACAGAACATCCACAGTTTCATTGAAAGTGCTCTTGGAGTCGGTGCCGGAAGTGACGAGCCCAAAGCCTGGGCAAACTTGATCGCTGCCTTCAACGAGACCCTGAAGAAGGCATAGACATGACCTATGTAATAATTGAACTCTTTAAGCAGGAAATACCATAAAAGTCATTATTCGCCCACGGATCCTGTCCCAACTCCAAAATGATATTTGCAATAAGTTGAACCAAGAATTAGACCAAAAAAATGTTGATTTTAATCTTCTGTTGTTTACTGCTTTCAATACTTCCGCATAGTTCTACCAACCAAAATTTGGAAAACAAAACAAAAAAAAAGAATTAATTTATATTTTAAATAAATATATACATATATTAAAACAAAAAATCCATAATTGTTTTTGGCCTACGATTTTGAGACAATGTAATGTGCCTTCATTCTATGTTGACTTCTGTATGCTATTTGATAAGTGTATTATTGTTGTATTTATTGGAATTCATGCTATCAATGCAAATATTTACTTCCAATTCTGAAGATCTGCAAAAACATATTAAAAAGAATTGATACAATCATTCTATTATGGTTAAATATTTTTGAAGCATTCGTATGTTTTATTTACAATGTGATATATGATTAATTAACTGTAAACATTCTAATAAAATGCCAACAAAAATACATTTAAAACACGGACGATGTATAACTCTTTTTTTTAGCTCTACATTATCTTCCTTTTTATCTTGAGCGGCCAAGAAAAATGAATAGCAGCAGTTTCAAGGATATGATTGGCTTTTTCAAAAATGTACGCCATCTTAACGACTTCTGCTTGCATTCTTTATTTAGCTGCGAGAGGTAAGGGGAGACTAATGGTAGAAATAGAAATCGATGTAATTGTCTCTCTTTGTTAAGTACACTATGTGTTTTTGTAAACAAACTTTGTTTCTTAGACCGTAGCTTTTGTTACTTAGCAAGAAAGTGTTTCCTAGATTTGTCCTTTTTTGTGTCATTAATATATGTCATTTGATCCATGTCATTTTCTGTTTCTTACAGGCTTTATAACTACAAAATTCTAATAAAAAATCAAAATAATAATTTTCTTGTTGTTTACAATATGAATTGTGAATTACATGTGATGGTGTGTTGTGAATGCTTTATCACTATGGTAGCATAATGTGATCCCTAACGGCTGGTCCAAACTAAACCGTTGTAGCAGTGTTATTAAAGTAAGTCAGAACTTGAATAAAACCTTTTTTTAAACACAGATAAACATAACACCTGTGACTTTCAATTTTAATATAGATATATAAATATATGCACATTGAAACCCAAGATGTCCAGCAGTTTAAACAAAATAAAAATTCACCTGAAAAATAAACACACGTCTCATAGTCTCAAGACTTCAAACCTAACTTGAACCGATAATTGTTAGCCGTTCTCTTTTTATAACTTTATGGTCATACCGGCGGTTACATCAGAATTTATTTAGCCAATCAAAACACGCAAACATATTCATACCAATCATACTATACTTTCGTATAGTAAACCAATCAAGCCTCAGGTTTGTGAAGTCCAAAACTAACAAGTTGTTAGGATAAGAAAAAACGAATGCTTAGAAAATGTATTACTACAGAAAAATTTTGGCGCGAACTTGTAAAGTTTAGAGGACTCTTTAGAAATGAGTATTTTCTGTTGCTATCCTAAGCCCAGCGGGAGATCACCTAGATGGACTCACTTCACACAGGGACATTTAATAACGTCTTATACACATCACTGTAAATATTAGGCGAATCAACGAAGGAGGAAGGTTGTTGAAACAGCGGTTTCATGCCTAAGATTTGCCTCTGGATTGTAAAGTCCTGGATTTACTTCCGGATTGTAAAGTCCTGGATTTGCTTCCGGATTGTAAAGTCCTGGGTTCGCTTCCAGATTGTAAAGTCTTGGGTTTGTTTCCAGATTGTAAAGTCTTGGGTTTGCTTCCACATTGTAAAGTCTTGGGTTTGCTTCCAGATTGTAAAGTCTTGGGTTTGCTTCCAGATTGTAAAGTCTTGGGTTTG
>JADKLZ010000687.1:33224973-33243159 GCA_021533235.1 Biomphalaria straminea | reverse complement strand
TTCCACATTGTAAAGTCTTGGGTTTGTTTCCACATTGTAAAGTCTTGGGTTTGCTTCCACATTGTAAAGTCTTGGGTTTGCTTCCACATTGTAAAGTCTTAGGTTTGCTTCCGGATTGTAAAGTCTTGGGTTTGCTTCCACATTGTAAAGTCTTGGGTTTGCTTCCGGATTGTAAAGTCTTAGGTTTGCTTCCACCACTCCACCTGATCACCTTCATCTTCACCTAACCTTTAGTCTGTGGATCGTTGGGGCACCACACATGATCAATTTCAATTCTTCTCGGTCTTTTGCCTGACTAAAATCTCTTTCAATGATAAGTAAGTACATTCTTGGATGTCTTTCCCTCGCTTTCTCTGTCTGCCTCTTCTTTCTTTCCCTGTTTCTGTTCTCTTCAGGACTCTATTTGCAATCCCCACATATGATAAACTTAAATACACGGTCTTTGCCGTGTTCACCGATTCTTTCCGTCAGTCTACGATTTGGGCATCCACTCCGTACATCACTAGCAACACTTTTTCTCCATGACAACGGCTACAGACTCCTAGCGACGCCTAGCGTCAGGGCAGCCAGACGGACGGCAGAAGGACGTTCTCTTGTGTCAGAAGAGCAGAAGTCGCTGCTATTTTTTCTTCTTGTCACTTGGGTGGAAGGAAGCTTCTGTCTCTCCAAAACAATAATGCCTTGTGACTCCTTATCTCCGTTTAGTTTTTAATAATAGTTTTGAATAGATATTTCACGTAGATACAGGAGTGTACAAAAATATATTAAAGCAGTTGATAACTAACTTAATGGTTGGGAGTAGAAAAAAAAGGCAAATTTGTATCTGCAGCCTGTGTGATATTTATGAGACCTTAAGTTAATAGTCATTACTTTTAATGATAAATAAATAAACAAATTATAGCTTTTATATAGCGTTTTTTTTCATGCTTATAGCATGCTCAGAGCGCTCGGGTACAATCTCATTTATGCACCAATTGGAAGTGGGGGGGGGGGGTTACTGCCTTTAGGCGCTCAGTAAACACAACTCTGATCGAGTCGGGTGTCAAACCTCCAGCCCCCCTTCATAGGTAGCCAAGGCCAAGGCCAAGTTCAAACGTACTTAACCTCTCGACCAGGCTTATAGGATTTATATTTGACCCTTTACTTCAATGTAGTCTTATTTATTTGATTATAACAATGCACATAGCCTACTTCTGTGATTTAAAATCATAACATAATAAAATAATCATAAAGACATAAAAATAAGGCCGAAAATTCTTATTACATATAGGCCTACTAGGACGAATTCATTCACGTGCATTTTCTTCCCTATTACCAGAGCATGGAGCGGTTTGTCTAAATCAGTCATAAAAATAAATGAATTATAGATATAGCCACTAATTAACATAATAAGGCTTGTCTTCGAGTCCAAAGATTAATTAGGAATGCAGTATTACTAGTGGCTACGCAGCCCCAGTAGCGAGCTACGTAATTAACATACATGAGCTACCCATGGATACACGTAAGACGTAATAATCTTCTCTTCCCAATAAACGTCTGTAATTTATAAGATAAGATAAGACTAGTGAAGAGACCAAAGTAACACATATTTGTCTGTTTCTTATCTTACAAAATACAGACGTTATTTCAAAAAGAAGATGGCTACGTCCTGCGCGCTATGCATCACAGCTTCAAAGCAGGACGAAGGAAACCGAATTGAAACTGAATGAGAGTGAGCCCGGAGGGGGGGACCAGTTGCGTTTAACAGATAATGAGATTGCGATCGTCTTCGAGAACGAAGAAAGATTTTTTTTTAAATATTATGTTTTTTAACCTATTTATCTGATAGATCTATTATTAATTCATACCTATGCATTTTTAAAATTCTGATAGGAAAAAAGGAATGACTTAACTTCAATATAGAAGAGTGCTCAAGGAAGTAATCGTTTTTGAATGATTTCCGGAAACTATTTAGATCCTACCATGGTTTAAAAATGATCAAAATATAACTAGACCATAGACTAATATAGAAGTCTATGAACTAGACTCTATTAATCAACTAAAGATTAGATAGCTATCTGAACATTCTCTTGTATTTATTTGTGTGCTACATTTTCCTACAATGACTGAACATAGACATAAAATTTGAACTGAACTTTGACATTTTGTAAGTAGACTTTGCAATTCTGAAGTAGCAGATTGTTAGTTTTACGAGCGCCTTAGAGATTGCGTCGATCTTTATAAAAAATAAGAAACTATTCCATAATACATTAAGATTTTTTAAACATAAGTGTTAGACACAGTATACCAAGCATGCGGCTTTGTGTAGACTTTACATTGAGCAATGGACGTATTCATGAATACGTTAGGGTTAGGTTTTAGCAATCTGCGATTAACAGTCAGGGTTTTAAGACGTCTTAGGTTCTCCCGCGTCGTTCTCCATAGATCGATCTTAGCAGTGGCGTAGCTAGGGTGCGGGAGGAGCGTGAGAGTTTAAGTTTTTTACATTGAAAATTTAATATTAACCAACTGCAAGGCCCCCAAAGAGGTTTAGCCCCCGGGCCCCCAAACGATGGAAAATTCTTAGCTACGACCCTGGATCATAGGCAACTTTCACAGGCGTTTCCCAGCTGATATCAACTCCTCTAAGAAGGTTCGACACCATGTTAGACGTGGACGCAGCGGCGTAACACGATGGCGCGAAGGGATTAAACGAACCCGGGCCCACCACCAGTAGGGGCCCACAGCCAGTGGCGTAACAACCATGGCGCGAAGGACTTCAGTGCACCTGATTCTATGACTCATGACCAGTTGGGGCCCTTGGAGCACTTGGAATGACACCTAAATGAAACTAAAAGTGTACTTTAGTGAAAACCAATCTAAGGTCACGTGATTCTGTTAAGTAGTTGTACAAACGTTGACTTTTAAGAATTGTAGAGAGGCAGAACTGAATCAAACCTAATAAAAAAAGTTACGATCCTTGCACTGGTATTGGAATGTCTTTTGATATATGTACTAATACATTCAGATTACTCAATTTGTCACCCACTCAATATTCCGTAATATGGGGAAGGGGGCCCACCGAGATGTTCTTGAACCCGGGCCCATGATGGCCTTTCTATGGCTTTGTTTCCTCTTTTTCGACCTTCGTGTTTTGACAGATTTAGGTAAACGTGTTTCATCTAGTCTAAGGATATGTCCTGCGACTTGGGGAGCGAGTGCCCGAGCGGTCAAGGAATTCTCTATTGGTGACATGATCTCGGTTGATTTTCCTAGGATCCTTCATAAACCATCGCTGCTGAGTTCAGTCTCTTCTCAATTCCTCTGGATGACGTCTTGCAGGCGTATCTGGCTGTTACGACAGCGAGTGAGACTAAGAGCAATCTGCGATCCAGTGCCGCCGTTTTATCGTCACAGTTTTCACGATTTCCGTTTTGACGCTGTTACTTCGACGATGGCCGTTTTGGCGCTACAGTTTCTTACGATGGCCGTTCTGGCGAAAGGAATTCTGTCGATGATTTAGAAAACAAAAAAAAAAATTGCAATAAACAGATTTTTATATATGCAAAAAAAATATACATTTAAAAATAGCGAAAAAAAAAACTAATAAAAAAAAAGTTGTAATAATTTAACAAACAAGAAAAACTTTTTTTTTTAATCCAATGCCCTCTTTGGAGGCGAGGTGGCTGAGCGGTAAAGCTCTTGGCTTCCTAACCGGGGGTCCTGGGTTCGAATCCTGGTGAAGGCTGGGATTTTTATTTCGGGATCCTTGGGCGCCTCTGAGTCCACCCAACACTAATGGGTACCTGACATTAGTTAAGGAAAAGTAAAGGCGGTTGGCCGTTGTGCTGGCCACATGACACCCTCGCTAACCGTAGGCCACAGAACCAGATGACCGTTACATCAACTGCCCTATAGACCACAAGGTCTGAAAGGGGAACTTCTTTTATAATGTCTTCTTTATATACAATTTATTGAGCTATTACTTTTCTTCAAATAACTAATGAATGTTAGATTTTAACAAAGGAAAATTGTTAGAGCTGTTTTCGAGATCCATGTCCATGTTTTTCCCAGAAGGTTCCATGTCAGTACGACTTGAAAGTACGAATTGTAATAAACTAAGTGAACTAGAACTCAAGGACAAGTCAGATTCGTACTTGAGAACACGATGAATGGACAGGCTCCTCCCCATTACATACATTTGAAGTGTCGTTTCGATCAGGAGGGAGGGGGTGATCGCCCCTACCGCCCCACACGTTGGATCCGACATTGATTACAGCGCATTATGAATAACATTCTTGATATTTTTAATTATCATTCATGACATTTGTCAACAAGATACTCATGGACCCCCTCCCCCGACTTTGCCGAGGTGATGGAGGTTGAGCCAGACTTGGTGTTTGAGCCTTCTTCTTATAAGGCTTGAGTTCGAGTCCAAAGATTAGGGAGGAGTGCAGTACTTGACGTTGTAGGACTGCAATTCCTCCAGAGCTCAGAACTTTTAAAGTGATACTTACCACTCTTGACACTAAACTAGAGCCCTCTTTTTAAACAGCACAGGTCACATGCGTGAAGAGAGTGACACAGCCGACCAACAGCACAGCGAGACGGACCCCAATAAACGTAAGTTCTCAACTCCATCCATATTTACAAGTGAACCTTCCGCTTCAGGCTCTTGTTGGAAGATTTGGCACGTCGCTAACACCAAGTGTCCTTTTGCAAAGTTTTTATCGGCTCACACTGTGTTGTTTCCACTTTCCATTCTTGGATCAAGTTGAAACATTTTATTCAATGTCTCTGACAAAATATGATTAACAACTAATTAATTAATAATAATTAATTGGTAATAAATAAACTATTTTGATATTGATTAACGGAATTGAATATTACAGTATTCATATGTGTGGCTTTAAATGTACAGTTCTTCAAATTAGATAATTTTTTTTTAAAGTATGTGTTCATATTTTGCGTGTTTATTAAATCTAGATTCTTGATCTATTTTGTTTTTGCCCTCTGAAACTTTTGTCACGCGCTATAGTAATTCTGAAGTCATTCTAGGAACTTCACAGCTCTTATGATTGTCTTAGAATGGAATTTATCCGATATATCTATAACATTTTAATAATCACTATGCGCAGAATCAATTTATCGGCTTTCTCCTTGTGTTTGTATATCTTCCAGATTCTTCCCACACGACTACAGCAACCACGTAGAAATAGTAATGTCTGGATAAGGAGCGTGGTGGCTGAGCGATAAAGCGCTTGACTTACGAACTGGTGGTTCCGGATTTGAATCCTGATGAAGACAAGGGTTTTTAATCGAGATCTTTAGGCGCCTCCATCCAACTCTAATGGGTACCTGACATTAGTTGGGAAAAAGTTAAGGCCCTGTAGATCATAAGGTCTGAAAGGGGTACTTTCCTTATTTGTTTCAAATTTAGTCGTAAGTTGTATAGAAAAGAGAAGCAAGTGACTCAAGCGTGTTTAATTACGATTAGTACGTGAGGTCCTTTAATAACACAAGATTGGAATGGGGACAACATAATGAAACTTCCAGGCAACTCCTGCCAAAGCCTCCATAAGCAGAGTGTCCAATATTAGATCTAGACTATACTGACTGTCGTACTGATAGAACTTGCCATTTTGAACAGTTTTTTCCTTGACTCTCTCTCCACACAGAGCAAGATGAACTTTGTGAGGAAGATGGCGAGCAATGTCCTTACACAGGTTTGACTAAGAGGTAACGTTTGGTTTATATAGGTCTATGAGAATAGCACAAACTAATGTCCCTGACAAGAGCAGATCACCGTGAATTCATAATAGTTTGCTTTGAAGACGTTCATTATCCGCCCTTTAAACCTTCGGCATGATTATAACATTACACGCATAGAGCTACATTGGTAATCATTTGCGGTGTCGAAAGGTTCTCATTGCCGGATGTGGTAATGGATATAAGCTCTCCACCATCTAAAAACTGCTTCCCAATGTCATATGCTCAAATAGCCTCTGTTAACCGATTTCTGGCCTTCACTCTTCACGTGTAGCTCAGATATTGAGTGCGGTGGAACTGTTTTACTAACAGAAGAGGGGGCGAAGATGAGTCACTGGCGCCTTACCAGTAAGCTTCGGGCAGGAGGGTCTCAGTAGCCATACTACCCACTCAGTAGCCATACTACCCACTCAGTAGCCATACTACCCACTCAGTAGCCATACTACCCACTCAGTAGCCATACTACCCACCTAGAAGAAGGTAAACGCCAGAAACCATATTATACACACACACAGACCCTCCCGAAAACACACACTCACAGTTTGAATAGGTCCTTATATTCACTGTGACAATGTTTTTAAATTTCAAAGATTGGATTTAGAATAGAAACCTACATGTAGATGTAGATCTAGTTCTAAAATTGTGCTACACATTGTCAATAATTAGTCTATACAGTTTCTACACACACAAGCATACACGACTTCATAGAGATGTTCCTTTTTGTGTGTAACCTTCAATAGCACTTCATAACTGCGTAACTTTCGTAGACATTGTAATGAACCAACCCTTAGTGGCCTTAGTCTGTCAAAACTGGGACTGATTCTGTTTTCGTAAAGCCCACATAATGCCGATTAATGGCTACGGGAATAACATAGTACTAAGTGAATGAAGCAAAAATCAAAAGCATTACAAGTAATTAGAATAATGAAGAATAAAGTACCAACCAAGAACTATACCTGCTATATGAAGACCCCTCCATAGTAAAGGAAACAAAATGGAAATGATTACGTTAGGCAGGTCACCTTTCAAAATTTTTTACACTCTCTAATTAAAAGACCTCTAGGGTAGTAGGGTCACTTTTATCCTTTTTTTTGAAACAGTTATCTCTCGTTTTAATTCTTTACATTTGACATCACGACCTAAAGGTCACATTCTCAAAGACCCGCCGAGAGGCTGCTGACATTGTTAGTTTTTCCCACGCTGCCACAAATAGAAATATATCAGAAATCTCCAGTATTGAAGATAAAGACACTGTCTAATAGTCCATTAGTACAACATAAATACATTTTACATACAGTTAGCTCTAGAAACGTTGGTAAGATAATTAAACAGATTATAAGATACCCAAAGAAACAGCGCCCGTCTTAGTCCGATTTGACCGAATGCTCCAAATTGGGCCCCGCACGTGGCATGGACCCCCCCCCCCTCAATTTACATTTAGCATATCACTATTGATCTTTGGCTCTTGTTACATGCTTTTAACGATGTTGTATTTAAGGGTTAACATATTTAGTGTATCATACGATGGGGGTAACTTTATTTAATTTATTGTCGCTTATTCCATGTGAGTTGCCTTTCTAAGCATGTTTTATAATAAATAATGATAAAGTGATCTAGTTTATAATAATAGTTGTTATTGTAAAATAACATAGAAGTGTGGTCTCGAAAGCATCCATTAAAATGGGCCCCGCATTTCGCATGCAGACCCTGAAAAGCAATAAATAAGATCTGCAACATGGCAAAGCGGGATAACCATTACTATTGTAGGAAGAAGTTGAAGAAAGGGAAGAGAAACATAAGAAAGCTGGGCGATGTTGCAAAGTCAAAGGTTCGTGGTTTTGTCTAAGCCTACCGATGTTTCGCATATTTTTACAAAGCTCACTCTGTCTGGTAAAAAGTTTGTACACGTGATTTCTCCTACACCCAATATCGGATCAGGCTGAAATTTTAAACAGATATTTCTTTCACATGACAAAACGAGAATCAATTTCTGAGCATATAAATATAAAGTAACTAGTCGACCGGCGGCATAGCATACGCCGCTATTTTCCAAGGCAGGCCTTAGGCACTGCAACATATGCGACCACAGTGGGTCCCTAACTTTCTTTGGACCCGTGCTAATTTTTAGGTGTATAAATTATTAAATTGAACCATTTTATAAAACAACAGATTTCCCGCGGCCTCTTGATTGACCAGGAGCCCCCTGGAAATCTCCTGAAATGTTATTAAATGCTATGCCGCCGGTCGAAAAAGTTCTGGAAATTTCCGGACATTATTAAAATCTTTTTAAATTAAAAAAAAATATGCTATGCTATTTTGTGAATGAAAATAGTGCGGCTTTGGATATATTATTTCCCATTCACACCGTGGTGCGTACGCCATGGGATCTTCCCATTTGCTTGTTATAAGTAAAAATGCGTGAATTCATGAATGAAAAATACTATGAATGGAGATTTAAAAAAAATGGCTAATTGACCTTAATTTACGCGATATTAAGAATATAGCTGCACTCATGTAACAATGCTTTAGAAAAACAAATTTGAATGTTAATTTGATTAAATGGACTATAATTAGTATGTTCATGTGCTAAAGCATAAAACTATACTTGCGAAGAGAAGTTCTATAATCTTCTTAGAGTTGAATTCGAGTTTTAGATCTAGATGTAGATCTAGGAACAGATTTTAGATGTATAAATTATTAAATTAAACCATTTTATAACATATAACAGATTTCCCGCTGCCTCTTGATTTACCAGGAGCCCCTGCGATATCTCCTGAAATGTTATTAAATATAGACCTACGAAAAAGTCCTGGAAATCTCCGGAAATTATTGAAATCTTTTGTAATTCAATAGTAGATATATATATATATATATACATGTGTTTTCACGAAGTTACTTCCTTTTCCCGGTCTATTGATTTCTTTATGTCTATGCTATTTTGTGAATGAAATAGTGCGGTGCGGATTGGGTCCATTCACACCGTGGTGCGTGCGCCATGGGATCTTCCCTATTTACTCGTTGTTGTTGTTGTTGTCTGACCTAATTCTTTGAGAAATAATATATAGATAGATTAACTATTAGTGTTTGTAATATACTATATTGTTTGGTATCTTGAACAAGTTAAGAAAGTGTAATTGTCTGAAGTTTTGGTATCTTATCTTATATAATACAGACGTTACTTCCAAAAAGAAGATGATTACGTCCTACGCGTCATGCATTTAGTCATGCATATTAACCATTGACCTAAATTCTGCCAAGTCACTGATTTTCCTGGCTAGCTCCATGCTCTAATAGCACTAGGAAAGAAGGAGTATTTGTATTCCTGGATAGCTCCATGCTCTAATAGCACTAGGAAAGAAGGAGTGTTTGTAAAAAATAAGTAGAATTAGTTCCCTTTATTGGTCGTCGTCTGAGTCTTAGTGGACCCAAACCTGAAAAATAAGTCGAGACTATAGAAACTCTATAATCTTCCATGTTCGCTACTAGCAGATTGGTTACCATGTTGGCTTGAGAAGCTTGAGAAAGCTTAAGCCATGACTTCGAATTCATGTCGTTTCCTTTTTTTTAAATATATGCTTTTTTTTTAAATGTTTGTCTAGATCTGTTACAAATATTAAATAGGCCTATAAGACTGATCCAAACTAATTACTGCAAACACACTTAACATAAACTTTGTTTTTTTTTTTAAAGTATTTTTAAAAATATTTACTTGTCAAAGATTATAAGACATAACTTAATAATTGATATTTTCACAGGGAAATCAAGATTCTGAAGGGGAGCTGGGCCACGATAAAAGAACGTGCTTTCTCGCGGGACGAGAAGTGTAGCGTTCTAACTTGGTAAGCTACGCTCGGGTTACGAACGTTAACAGACTGTCAGACTGTCAGTTGGTGATGCATGGATAGGTACAGAGTTCAGAAATACATCATCACAAATGTTCACACGTATAGATGTAAAAGTCGAAGAAAAACTTTAGGCTCGAGTGGATTTAAGAAAAGAGTCCGATATACTTAATGTAAGAGGATATCCTAAATCTAAGATGCTAGCCTAAATGTAAGAGAGTCTCCTACATGTAAGATGATATTCTAAGTATAAAATGATATCCTAAATGTAATATGATATTCTGATTATAAATTGATGCCTAAATCTAAGATGATGCCTAAATGTAAGATTAGAGTTTAAATGTAAGATGATATTCTAAGTATAAAATGATAGCCTACATGTAAGTTGATAAATGCCACTGTGAGATAATAGCCTAAATGTAAGATGATAAATGTAACTTTTAGATGATAGTCTAAATGTAAAATGGTAGCCTCAGTGTGAGATGATAGTCTAAATTAAAGATCATAGCCTAAATGTAAGATGATAGCCTAACCATAAGGCGATAGACTAACTGTAAGATGATAGCCTAAATGTAAGATAATAAGTATATGTGTAATAAAGATACATGTCTATGAAATCTTGTTAGATTATGTAAGAATTTTAAAGAAAAAGATTTCGAAACTGTTTGAGATTTATTTTCGGCTATTTCCAAAAAAAAAAAGCATACACTATTATCATATAGTTAATATGTTGGTGTATGATAGGTTTTCATTGGTAGCTATTACTTTCTTCAATCTTAAATAATGACGAACAGGGTCGCCAAATGGTTTATTTATTAACTAATTGCAGGTTTGTAGAGAACGTTCCGAATTTCAGGTTAAGATTGGAAGAGAAATACCCGAAAACACTCCCATTTCATAAAAATTTAGTGGATGACTACATGAGAACACATTCAACGCATGTACTGGCGACCCTGGAGAACTTTGTGCAGCTGCTCAGTTTTCCAGTCCAGCTAGAAGAGAAAATGAAGTACGTAGCGCTAAAACATGTCTGCTCTACCCCGAGTGTTGGGATCGAGTTCCTTAAAGTAAGCTTAACATTTTGAGATTCCTTGTGCTTGTCTAGTTCTCGCTTGGCTATTTAAAAAAAAACAACCTCAAATCAACTCTGTCTGTCTGTCTGTCTGTCTAGTAGTGGTTTGTAAGCCTCCGTGCACTAAGGCTCCTTAATGGAATTATTCCCTTACAGCGAAAATAAAATCTTAATCGACTACCGGCGGACAATGGTTATGCTTGCCCTGTTTGTGGCAAAATATGTAGGTCACAGCTGGGGCTGCTTAGCTAAGCGAATTCCTCATTAATCTCAAAGTCAAGCCTTATTATTATCATAATTATTATTTATTTATTATTCCAGCATGTCGAAACCAACTTTGATATTTTCATCGCCAACTGCCTCTCTTTGGGTGAGGAAAGGAAGGAGGATGAGAGAGTCCAGCTGTATGTGAAACTGATCAGAGTCTACTGCCGGGAGGTGGAGAAGGAGGAACAGCTCAGGAAAAAAAAAAGACGATGTTGCCATGTCTTGTAGACGTGGTGCCCTATCACCACGCCACCATCTCCATCAGTTGCTTAGACCCTCGGGATAGTGCGCCTCTACTATATATTATGTATCAATAAAACAAATAAATTGTTTAAAATAAATACGAGATTTACTTTAATATTATATGGTTTTCATTTTTTTTTGTATTATATTTAAATAATGTCAGTCTTAAATCTTTTTGTTTTTCTTTGAAAGTCATAACATTGAACTGTGGAGTTAGTTTTTAAACCCACTTTATCTTTCCTTTATATTTGTAGTTCTTTTCTATTTTCTCTTCTTTCTCTTTGCTCTCTTTCTTCTTGTAACACTACTGAGCTTCATGGGTGTGTTATTCACCTCTTAGCATTTCTTTACTTAGTCAATGCCGATGTTGTGTAGACCTTGCAATTGATGTAGAACAACATATATTGGAAAACATTAAGCTACTTGACGATACATTTATTGAATAAATAACTTGGCTGAACCAGCCGCAAAGGTACACTGTACACTCGAATAATTATATCACAAATATAAGTACGACTTCATGTTCAGAATAAACTTATAGTTCTTTACAACATACATAGTCTCGTTAAAAATATCCAGGTCCTTACTCCACAAGGACCAAAGTGACTACCACCGTATTCACTTCGTGGTCAGTTTCAAATCGACAGCTTTCCCGTGACAAGAGCACGAGATGATCAAGTGATTACAATGACACTTCATGTCACAGTAAGTCTCAAACGAGGCTGTGACACTTCTCTATTTTCCCTCCCATCTTTATTTTTTCTCTTCTCTTCTTCCTATATCCCTCTCTCTCTCTCTCTCTCTCTCTCTCTCTCTCTCTCTCTCTCAAAATCATCTACCTGAGTAGTGCCTGGTATCACTTTAAAAAAAACAAAAAAATTTTACTGTTTAGTATGTCAAAAAAGTTATTGTCCAAATGTGTCTGTTACAGAAAGCTCAAGACCAGATCTAGTCACTGTAAGTGGGCGATGCACTAACTATGAGCGACATTTTAATGTAATAAATTCAGAAATAGAATTATTATATATAGGAATAAAGTAGAATATCCCTTCATATAAACACACATACTTAAATATTACATGAACACATATAATTAATATTACTTGTATACATACATATGAACACAAATAATAACATATCATATTGACACACTTAGGCCTATATACTTATTAAGCTTTATATATAAACATACACAGACTTAAAAACAAACAAACATTGTAGGAAAAGCGTACGTCGGCGATACAATGGGGTCCATTCACCAAATGTAAATAATCAAATTTAGCCACGTCATAATATTGATAAAATAGTGAAAAATACGGATCACGTGACACAGATACGGATTGCGTAATTTGTATAGAACATATAGGCCTAGAGAAAATGTTGTTTGATTACGTTTGGTGAATGGACCCCACTGAAAGAGCAAGTGACCTTTAGGCAGCTTGCAGCAAACAGCTTTACATCCTTGTAGAGCCTGTGACACTACTGACCCCAAACTGTATCGTGTTCGTCGTCTTTTAGGATATATAGACGGGATAGAGAGGGCGGAACTATTTTGTTGGCGACATCATTCCAAGAAACTTGGAACCATAGCCATAGACATATATAAATATAGACTGCAAAAAAGGAAGTAACTTCATGTAACTTAAAAACATGTATATCTATTGAATTCGGATTTCCGAATTATGAAAAATTTAAAAATTGCATGATCATCAGTCTTAGAGATTAAACAAAATTTATAGACATAAAATAAAGTACACACAATTGCAATTCACACATTTTCGCTTCATAAAACTCTCTTATTGGCCAGTCTATATTATCTTGTTTCATCTGATTTCATTGTAGGTCTATTTTGTTCGAAATGAAAATCGAAATGTTGAAATGGAAAGTTCCGATGCTAATTTTTTTTAATTTCCGGTGCATTATATCAAGAATGTGAAAAAGAAGCAAATGATTATTTATTATGAAAAAAAAACAACAACATCTCTCTTTTTAGCAGTAATTTGTCCTTATTTGTGCAACTTGTTTTTTTTTTAAACTGATCTAGACTATCTACCTGAAGTATTCTGTATTGTTTTCTTTTAATAGAGATTTAGATCTATAGACATGTGATATCAAGAGCATAAAAAAAGGCTAATTATGGACGATAAACGAAGTTTCAATAATGAAGATTGTGTATTTGATAAAAGTAGTTGGATTATAATAATAGACTAATAATATAACTTTCTTAACGCTGTAGATCTATGTTCGGTTCAAAGAAGTTATAGATCTATGTTCGGTTCAAAGAAGTTATAGATCTATGTTCGGTTCAAAGCAGTAATAGATCTATGAAGGTTCAAAGCAGTTATAGATCTTCGTAGGTTCAAAACAGTTATAGATCTATGTAGGTTCAAAGCAATTTTACATCTATGTAGGTTCAAAGAGACAAAACGTAAAATATCAATAATACGTTTTAAAAAAACTCTACTACATACTATAATGTACAAAAGCAAAGCCTGATAAAATACCCAGAAAGACACAAAGATAAAGGTATATTTATTTTTGCACATGCTAGGACAGATTCCTACTAGATCTAGTGCTACTTCTTCCCTAGTGCCGTTAGAGGATGGTTTGGGTTGCCTCAATCAGCCATGAATACCAACGGCTTAGCAGTCTCTAATTGACATGCATGACGTTGATGTATGAGGGTAGAATACATCTATTTGTTGTTATTAGCATGATTATCCATGCGGAGTCTTCTTCCTAGTTGTCATTTTTTATGTTGAAGCGTTCAGATGACTAGACCGATATTTGAGATGAACTGCGCAGTGGTTTCCAAACCAGGGAGCTCTCTCTATAGTTTTCCTTCTATTGGGGTGTTTTGGGGCCAGTGTCTTGTTCGGGTGTCTTGGTAAAGAGACCAGTCCTGAAGGACATGGTCAGCATTCTCTGGTGACTCCACATGGGCAGATCTCTCTGGTTCCAATTTTGAACTTCCGGTACATATGTTGACTCATTCTGTTGGGTCCATTCCTGAGTCGAAAGATTAGACCAGTGGTTCCCAAACTTTTTTGTCTCGTGAACCCCTTGACATGTTTTCTGGTTTTCCGTGGACCCCCTGCTTAAAAGTTGTATTGAATTTTTGAAAATTTATCAATTTCAAATTACACATTTGTTTAAATAATTTCAAACCAATGACATGACGAGTGAAAAAGTAATTTAAACCTACATTTTAAGTTCAATTTATTGTTTTACAATAAATGCAAATATAGTTATTAAATAAATTAAAACTTTTTTCACACCTACATCACGCACTTCTTTGTGCTGAGAATTTTTTCTGATGTAATTTGGTCCTCTCCTGGTGTTTTGTGATTCAACTGATGAATGTTCTTGTCATTTTCTCTTCACATTTGAGCAAGTAATTGCGTATTTAGCTTCTCATAACTGCGTTGATAACAAATTGAAGATATTCCTGCAATCTAGATCTACTACTTTTTAGTTACTTAGTGTATTAGTAACACCCAGGTACACTATCCGTAGTAGTACCCAACCATGAAAGGTGCTCCATTTGTTGCTACTGATAAAATAGTTACAGGGTTTGCTTTTTCTTCGAACGATTCCATGAAAACATTTAATGTGTATTCGACTTTATTGTCTATTATCAGTTTTCACAAAAAGAAATTTTGTCGTGAATTTCTTTATCCATAAATAGACGAACATGTGCCCAAAAAATGCTTCATTACAGGCACAACTCGGTTCATCTATAGACCTTTGAACTATTTGCTGCTTACAAGAATTTTTAGCAAATATCAGATGCAGGTTTGTGTGCAAAATAGTTTTAAATACTTTAGCGGCTTGCTAAATCATTCATTTTTTTTTCGCCAATTGTATGTCGTTTTCATAATTCCGGAAGATATTTTATGACACAGCAAATCATTATAACTTCCTTCATATTTTATCAATTGTAGATCTTTTCTCAACTTTATCATGGAGTGTTCAATAGTTTTCAAATCTTATCTGGGTGGCTTTGTCTACAACTATCCTCCAGCTTAGGTGGTTTCATGGTGTCGTTACATAAAATGTTGTTAAATAAAAGACACAAAGGCAATATAAGTTCAACGAGAAAAGAAGAATTTTTTTTAGAAATTAACACCACCGTCTATTTTATATTTAGATTCAGCCATGTTATATATTAGTTATCTCTAGACCAAATTAAGCTATTTAAATGAGGTATTAAAGTTTAAAATATGTTTTTCATTCTAATAATATAATAAAAATTTAATGGCCTAGCTATTATAAAGTATAAACAATGTATATTTGTATGATATAATAGGTGATTCCATTAATGTGAGATTTATATTAAACTCTATTTGTATGATATAATAGGTGATTTCATTAATGTGAGATTTATATTAAACTCAATTCCTTCTTAAATGAGATCCACTCTCGTGGACCCCCATTTGCATGTCATGGACCCCCAATTCTTTTTTTTTTTTTCATTTTCGTGGACCCCTTTTCTTTTCTTTCTTCTGGTTGTTTTGATTACAGGGAATCCATAGTATTCACTACCTTCTTTTGGTTTTTCGTTGGATTGGGTGATCAGTTTCGTCAGTTTCTCGTCATTTAGCAGAAAGCATGCTCGAGTATAGAAATACTCCGATAAGCATCACAACTGCTGATGAGTAGAAGACTCAGGGACATTAATCCAACTGATCCAAAACTATTGAAACCAGATCTTACATCATAAACAAACAATGGGAAAACATACAGAAGAAATCAACGCTTTTTGAACAAGGGTTTCGATCACGATATCTTTGGGTACTATGATACCGATGAAGGCAACGAACAGTAAACTGTTAGAACAAACGAAACAGACAGTTATAGATCAACGTCTAGAGAACCTTTTGTGCCAGTCAAGACAACCAGAAGTGGTCGAATTGTTAAAGTTCCTAGTAGATATCAGTTTAAGAACTTTAGTAGGAAGGATGTGATAATAACTTGAAAAGGAAGGATCTCTGGGGTTAATTTGGGAAAAAAAGTTGAACAATTCAATATTGCTTTTGGATTTATGATCACAACATATTTTCCTAATACAATCCGATTGGATGTCGATGTTTTGTATACGAACTAAAATATTTGGATTGGTTGTTTCCGTCTATTTGTTTTTTTTTTCCCAATATGCTATGACCATGGGAGTAATTTTTAAACATTTTTTTTTAAAGTTGAAAGAATTTTCTTTATGCAGAACAATTACAATACAGTATATATAGCAATTAGCGCGGCCAATAGTAAGCCAACAATGGCTACGCAATGTTCTATGTTTTGTAACAAAGAGAAAGGCCCACATCGTTAAGGCAGACATACTGTCTTGTTATTGTTACAGCGTTAGAGACGGGTTAGCCGGTTAGCGTGATGTGGTACGGTATATATAGTTTATCCTTACGGGGCCCTGCACATGACACACGCACAGGGTCCCACGCACTGTTAAGGACGCCCCTGTTCGTGGCAACAAAGAGAGTAATATTCTTAGTTTGTGCTGCAAGCATGTTTGATCTCTTTGGAAAGTAAAATAAATCGGCAACAAATCTATTAAAGATTTGCATTTTAAAATGTAAAACAAACTTTAACTTTTCTCTTTCGGAAAAATATTTTAAAACGTACTTGTCACTATTTTGTCAATCAAATATATTAATTTATGTATTTACAAACAAATTTGGGGGCCCCCCTAAGTGGAGGCCAGGGGAATTTTCAAAAGCTCAAATAGACTACAAAACATAACGACAGTTTTTATAAGATCGTTTGTAATGATTTGTTAAATGATTGATTTATTATAAATTTGTTTTAATATTTAATCAAAAGAAATTAAATTTGGTCTGAACCATGAAGTGTTGTAAAAGACTGGTAGGTGCCAGACAATGAAGAACTGAGTCTCACCAAAAAACATGTGCCATCTGAGACATGCTCTCCCTGATTGTTCCCACGAATACAAGCGCTGCTAACGTTCCACTGACGTAGGATGGAGATTACGGAAAAAGAAGGTAACTGTCCCAGATAAATTGTGTCAATCTGACCGAGACCAATCGCCATAGAAGGCCTGATCATTCACCTGCGACGTAAGAGGTCGTGACGTCGCAGGACAGGGCAGAAGCGTTCTATGACGTTGGTCTCAATCTGACCAACCGCTGTAGATAACCTAATGTTTACTTTTTTAGATAACCTACTGTTTACTTTTTTAGATACCTATTGTTTACTTTTTTAGATACCTATTGTTTACATTTTTAGATAACCTACTGTTTACTTTTTTAGATAACCTACTGTTTACTTTTTTAGATAACATATTGTTTTATCCTTTCCTGTTTTAGGCTCCAGGTAGGTGTAGTGGCTTCTTTTGTTATCCAGAATGTGTAGCCTGCGACATTTTTAAAAAAATTAAATTATGCAGATTTCATGCACACACATGTAAACCATTTATATAACAATTTGCAATGGGCGAATCGTATTACGCGTTTTTTTTCTCGATGAGAACAATAATTATAGATTATAAAGAACAAAGAAGTTAGCTAGAACTTTCTTAATCTTCCGCTTCGCCGATAAAACTAGGTCGCAAATGGTCTAATGTTTCCGCTGCAAAGTGTCTTCATAATAAAATGAGTCTCTTGTGTATGCTGTAGCTCTAATGCGTGAGTGCTACTAACCCATAAGGGCTGATTAGGAGCTTGTGTAACAAACAAACGGAACTTCGCAATCTTGTTTTAACTGTATTTGTCCAGTGCGTATTGACAAACACCCTTAATTATGACCTTAAAAATTTGTTTAGTAATACGATTGCTTGGATTTTTTTTCTCTCCAGTTTCCGTGGATAATCTACAACGATGTCCAGTCTCCAACTTGACCAAAAGGTAAGAGCTATATGGACATTTTCTCAGTCCCAGGAAACTTCTTGTTACGTTAAATACTTTGGACATATTTTACACGCTCTTCTCGTTTGATTATAACAGCTAGAGTCAGGGATGTAACAATCTTGGTTAAAGTTGGTCA
>JADKLZ010000687.1:33213835-33224963 GCA_021533235.1 Biomphalaria straminea | reverse complement strand
GTATCAGGGATGTAACAATCTTGGTTAAAGTTGATCATAATAGCTAGAGTCAAGGATGTAACAATCTTGGTTAAAGTTGATCATAATAGCTAGAGTCAAGGGTGTAACAATGTTGGTTAAAGTTGGTCATAACAGCTAGAGTCAGGGATGTAACAATGTTAGTTAAAGTGGGTCATAACTTCTATGGCCACCGTCAGTCGCGAAGCGACTATGGATCATCTCATTTCCATGAGATGAATGCCTGGGCATAAGCTGTGGTCGGAACGATGTCGCCCACACATCAGTTCCCCCCTCTCCACGCAGCTGATGTATCCAAAGGAACGGCAGTGCCGATACAGTTTGGGGTCAGCAGCGTCGCAGGTTCTGCCAGAGTGTAGCACTGGGTGCTGCAAACTGCCTTAGGGTCGCCAGCTCCTGATTTTTCCTCAGGGTTGACTCCCGAAGCCTTTCCCTTGGTTGGGTATAGCTGCAAGGCAGCAGAGGTTTGAAATCATAGTTTTCCTTCTCCTAGGTGGGTAGCCAGCCATGGCTAACGAGCCCCTCCTGCCCGAAGCTTACTGGTTAAGGCGCCAGTTACTCGCCTGTGCCCCTTCTCCTGTTAGTAAGAACAGTTCCGCCGGACTCAATATCTGAGCCACACGTGAAGGCCGGGAGTTGGACTGGTTGTCAGAGGCTATTTGAGACGCATGCCATTAGGAAGCATTTTATAGGTAGTGGAGTGCTTACATCCATTACCACTTCCGGCAATGACAACCTTGCGGAACCAAAGTGGGTCATAACAAGTAACAATATGAACGAAAGATCTTACAGATTCTAAACGCCCAACAGGGACTTTCTCTAATGCGTTTTCTCTAATCCTTTAAGACACACATACCCCGACACACTAACAAAAGAAATAAAAAACAACATTTGGCTATTTAGAGACGGAAATCTCGCCATCATACGCTTGACTGTCGATCCAAAGGTTATGAGTTCAAATCCTTGTGGAGGTTTAGTCTATTTGTATTCGTAATAAGAATTAGAACACATGAGTTCACTTAGTTCCAAATGGCATCACCGAGAGAGTGTAAGGGTTGCTATTCTGGAAACGTAAAACCCATGCATAGAAACTGGTAGGAGACGCGGTGGTTGAGCGGTAAAGCGCTTGCCTTCTGAACCTGGGGTCCCGGGTTCGAATCCTGGTGAAGACTGGGATTTTTATTTCGGGATCCTTGGGCGCTTCTGAGTCCACCCAGCTCTAATGGGTACCTAACATTAGTTGAGGAAAAGTAAAGGCGGTTTGTCGTTGTACTGGCCACATGACACCCTTGTTAACCGTAGGCCACAGGAACAGATGACCATTAGACCACAAGGTCTGAAAGGGGAACTTTTTTTTATAGAAACAGGTGCAATTAGTAATATTTGCATAATCAACTGCTAAGTGTTGCAGGGAACCTATCTGCAAAAAAAAAGTTCTAGTTTGTTTGTTTTTTTATTTAAAAATAAACCTAACCCTAGTAGGCTAGTTCTTTAAATCGAAGAAAAAACCTAACACTTGTTCTAACAACGTTTTGTTACTTTTGTGTGTAATCTTATACCAGAGAGCGGGAACTCCTTGTAGAATCATGGGGACACATTCAACTCCATGACAAAGAGTTAAAGACTACTACTGCCGTCAGCCTGTTACTCTGGTGAGTAGAGACTTCAGATTTTGTTACACGTCTCTCCTTAGTAGTCCAGCATCACTTACAAAATAAAATATTGTAACGACTCATCACTAATTCTCCCACTTCCGGTGGACTGAGGATTAAAAATACGAATCTTTAACATGTTATTACTTACCTTATATCGTGGAGGGAAACAATAATTTAGGTCACGCATATTGAAGTCCTACATTAGGAATATACTTACACCGCTTTAATTGTGCTAGCTCTATGGAGCTGTTCGTACGGAGTATTAACATGGTGTACATAGAACATTGAAGAAGGTAATAGTAGTTAAAATACTTTTTTTTTAAAACTTAGCCATCTTACGTTTTTGAAAGTTTAAAAGTCAAAGTTTAAGTATATGATAAATATATATATATAATACAACATTTAAAAAAAAAAAATTTGGCCCCTTTATACAGAAAGTCATAACAGATAACACATTATTGTATATTTTTGAATACAAGAATTCAATGAAAATTGCCATAATTATATCATTAATTATTCATGTATAGTTCGTCCATCGTGGTTCGATGATGACCACTTTGTCATCCAGTGGGCTGAGGGCTTTGCACTGGGGTTTTGTGCCTCCTCATGTGGCTGGTGAGACCTATGCGAGCCCGGAATGTTCGGCCGCACTCTGGGCAGGTAATTCCAGCTGGAACTAGTGTCGTTTGCCTTGCTTTCCTTCTCTGGCGTTTTTCTTTCGCAAGCGTTGTTCTTTTTTCCTCAGCAACCTGTGCGCCGGATCTCACAGCGCGGCGCCATGATACTCTGTCATGTGCCTCTGTCTCCCAGGTGCCTGGGTCAATGTTGAACTCCTTTAGAGAAGTTTTGAGGGTGTCTTTGTAGCGCTTTTTTTGACCACCTTGGGAGCGCTTACCTTCTCTTAATTGGCCATACATGAGACGTTTTGGGATGCGGTGGTCCTCCATCCTGCACACGTGTCCTGCCCATCGCAGCTGGGACTGCATCAGGATTGTGTGGATGCTTTTCAAACCCGCTCTTTGAAGGACTTCAGTATCTGGCATTCTGTCCTGCCATTTGACATTTAGTATTTTTCTTAGACATGTCATGTGAAAGTGATTTAGTTTCTTGGCATGTCTTCTGTATACTGTCCATGTTTCTGAGGCATAGAGCAATGTAGGTAGGATGACGGCTCGGTAGACACCTAGCTTAGTGTTTGTGGTGATACCACGTCTGTTCCAGACATTGTTTGATAGTCTGCCATATGATGCACTGGCCTTGGCGTGCGAAGGTCGATTTCGTTATCGATATTTCCATTTCTGGAGAGTGTGCTGCCAAGATATGTGAATTTGTCCACTGCATTTATATCGTGTCCATTTATAGTGATGCTTGGATCCGAGTAGGCTTTCCCAGGAGCAGGTAAATATAAGACTTCAGTCTTATTTGTGTTAATGGTAAGGCCAAAGTCTGAGCATGCTCTTGAGAAGTCACTGACGATGCTTTGTAGATCGTCTTCAGAGCAGGCATTTAGGGCGCAGTCGTCAGCAAATAGCAAGTCTCTGATTACTGTTGGATTTGTTTTTGATTTTGCTTTGAGCCGCCTCGGGTTGAATAGGCCACAATCAAATCTGTATGTTATATTTATTCCTTTGTTTTCTCTATCCGTGAATGCATCTGTCAGCATAGCGGAGAACATGATACTGAACAGTGTAGGTGCTAGGACACAGCCTTGTTTTACCCCGTTTGATACTTCGAAGGGCTCTGATGGTTCACCACTTTCTTGGACACGGGCCTTCATGCCATCGTGGAATAGTCTCACCATGGTAATGAATTTTCGTGGACAGCCATACTTTGACATAATCTTCCAGAGGCCTTCCCTGCTGACAGTGTCGAATGCCTTCGTTAGGTCGACATATATTGAGAAGAGGTCAGCATTTTGTTCTTGGCATTTTTCCTGGAGCTGCCTTGCCGCAAAGATCATGTCAATGGTTCCACGCTCTTTTCTGAAGCCGCATTGACTTTCTGGTAGTAAACCATGTTCTATGTGTTGCATGAGCCGATTTAGTAGGATGCGTGCAAGGATTTTCCCAGCAATAGAAAGAAGAGATATCCCTCTATGGTTGTCGCAGATTTGGCGGTTTCCTTTTCGCTTGTATAGATGAACAATTGTGGCATCTTTAAAGTCTTGTGGTATTGACTCATTTTCCCACATAATTAAGAATAGCTCATGAAGTCTTTCGATCAGGGGTAGTCCACCTTTTTTGTAGACCTCTGCGGGAATGGAGTCAGCTCCTGGGGCTTTTCCGCTTGCAAGCTGTTGAATGGCAAGATCGGTTTCCTTTAGCGTGGGAGGGTCATCCATTTTTTCATTTATTGGTACTTGCTGTAGCCTGTCTATGGCCGCTTCATTTATGATGGAAGGTGTATTGAGAACCTTTTCGAAGTGCTCGGCCCAGCGTTTTAGGATTTCTTCCTTATCTGTCAATAGGATTGTCCCATCAGCATTTAATAGAGGAGATGAGCCTGACTTTGTGGGTCCATAGATTTCGTTTATGGCATGGAAGAAGTTCTTCATGTCGTGCTTGTCGGCAAATTCCTGTATTTTTTCCACTTTCTTGCTAAGCCAGGTATCTTGCATTTGGCGTAACTGTTTTTGCACATTTTTGCGGATTAATTATTCATAATATTAATTTGTACAACATGCATTGATCAAAGTGTAAATAAATTAAGATATTGTTAAATAATATTTTAATTGCATTTTTTAAATATTTATTATTACAAAGCTTATATCAAGTCACTCACTCTGTCTAGTAAAAATTTACTATAAAAAATAAAAATGATTTCTTTCACATTCCCACATCCAATCTCGGATCAAGTTGAAATTTTACACAATTATGTCTAGTACATGACTAAATAAGAATCAATTTAAAAAAATGTTAACCAATAGTTAATATTACAAGGTCCAACGTGGAAATGGTCTTATCACAAGATGTAGGTATTTATAGATCTATTTCAAATTTACTTGCATGACTGATCCAAACTAATTTATACAATTACACTTTTTATAAGGTTTTTTAAAAACGTATTTTTTATGTTTATTATGTTTAAATTTTCTTGTTTTTCTTTTTTAAATCTAGGTTGTTGGAAAATATTCCAAACATGAGGACGAGGCTTGCGGCTAAAGTCCCCAAGACTCTTCCGTTCCCCGAGTTACTTGCCAACGAGATGTTCATCATTCATTCCAGGGCTCTGTTTGATTCCTTGGACACCTTCGTCTCATTATCTGACGACCCGGTCAAGCTTGAACACAAAATGAGATCCATCGCCAAGATGCATGTCAGCCTAGTACCGAGCGTCGGCATGGAGTATTTCGGAGTGAGTCTTTGCGGCGCGCTGTCTGAATGCATCGATAGTGGTTTTCGTGTGTTCGATTCTCGAGCTAGCTAAATTGGCTTTTTAATGATTATTTAAGATCTCATGAAACTCCTGTAAGGGTCAAGGCCAGCATGTCTTGATACCTGTCATGATTTGATACAAAGCAGAGCACTATTTTCACAAAGTATGCATAAGTAGAATTATTTGATATCTATTTGATAATGTACTTGGTATCCTTATATATTATCAAAAATCAAACTTGTATATTACATTGTAGTTTGACGCCCAAACTACTGCCCGACAAGTTTGCTATTGACTTTATGTTTTTTTTTTGGTATTTATCCAAAAGGCTGCATTTATACATAAAACATAAATATAAATACACAAAAATAAGACGTCCGCAATGGCGTATGCATCGTGGAGGCTCCAGTTAGGGTCCCTCAAATGAGTTTCCGAAATTTATGTCATGATGTCAAATGTCAAAATGCAGGGGCCATTAAAGAGGTGAAGCCCCCGGGCCTCCCAAATCCCTAGCTACGCTACTGGACCTCTGCATTTTGAAATCATTGTTTCTTTCTTTTTCCTGATTCAAGGTATTATTATTTCCGCTTCGTTTTAAACACCAACAAAATTTTAAAAAAGCAAAAAAAAAACCAAAACAAAAATAAAAAAAAAAGTAGCTTAATAGCATCAAAAAAATTTTGTTAGAGAGATTTAGGAATGATAATGTGGATGCGCGGTGGCTGAGCGGTAAAGCGCTTGACTTCCAAATCGGAGTCTGGGGTTCGAATTCTGTTGCAGATTGGGATTTTTAATTTCGGTATCTTGGGGCGTTTCCGAGTCCTCCCAGCTCTAATGGGTACCTGACATTAGTTGGGGGAAAGTAAAGGAGGTTGGTCGTTGTGCTGGCCATATGACACCCTGTTTAACCATAGCCCACAGAAACAGATGACCTTTACATCATCTGCCCTATAGACCACAAGTTCTGGAAAGGGGACTTAACAAGGAATGATAACGATTTCGCTCGTGTGTATGCGTAGATATAACATTATACTACATTCAACTCTACATTCAAAAAGGATCAAATAAACAGATACAATTATTAAACCCAAACTGATAGTTCCTTTCTTTTAGAGAACTTATTGCCAAACTAAATGTAAGGTGGTTGACAGCGGGTCATTCAACTGAGGCCTTCGGAAAATGAAATGTTATTCCTTTAGGCCTAAAACCGAAGCTATCTAAAAACCTTACATTGCTTGCCTTATGTTTGACGGATGAAAAAGGGGTAAAACCAACCTAATAGGCTGTATTAACTCTTTCTCTCCGTAATTATTTACCACATTCTGGTGGAAACAACGTTGGTATCGTCAGTTAGGAGAGAAAGAGTTAAGAATTTCAGAGCAGAAAAGAGCATGCTGAAAAGGGGGGGGTGTCAATCCATTGAAGGATGCTAAAAAAAAGTTAGGGGTGTGACGCTCTCTGTTTGTTTAATTCTGGTTGATTCTTCTTTTATCAAGTGTTGATCAAACGGAAACATCACAGGCCGGAGATTGATAATTCAATGGAGAAACATTTTGTATTCTCTAAGACTTCTTTAATAAAACTTTTTCAACTTTCACATATAAGTAGTAGCTTTTCAATTCAATAACAACTTCTTCATAAAATGAAACTTCAAGATACAACAACAACTTCAAACTAGTATAACTTCAACTAATTAAATTTTTCAACCAATGTAACTTCAACTAATATCGCTTCAACTACAGGACCCGTAAATATTTAAACTCATACTAACACAAGACTTATTACTCTACAAAACCGTTATTATGTGAGGACCTACCACTCTACAAAACGTACTATGCGAGGAACACCCGACTAACTGACTTTCCCCTGATTTATACTTTTCTCAATCATACATCCCAGAATCATAAAAAACGTCTCCCCTAAATATTTTAGTAACTTTGATCTTCTAGAAGCCGTAAGCTATTTTTTTTTCCTTAACATTTTTCTTTGATTAGATGCCAATTAACTTGTTTACGCTGGACAGCACTGGCTTGAGCTCGGGCTTCTAGAAACTGGTCGAAATAGGTCACAGTCTCGTGACAAAGGATTTCATCATAATAAAATAAGCCGAAAAAAATGAAAGGTGGGGGGGGGGGGGCGTAAGAGTCAAAAGTGATACTACAATTTAGGGCCGAAAAGTTTGTGCGCTTATGTATGTTAGGGAGGGGCGTTATAAACACGGTCCTTCCGATCTTAGTCAAAGTCCATGCCTGAGAACAGTAAAGCACTTTGCTTCCGAACCGGGGGTCCTGGGTTCGAATCCCGGTGAAGACTGTGATTTTTAATATCGGGATCTTTGGGCGCCTCTGAGTCCACCCAGTTCGAATGACAAAAGTAAAAGCGGTTGGTCGTTGTGCTGGCCACATGACACCCTCGTTAACCGTGGGCCACAAAAATAGATGACTTTTACACATCTGCCCTGTAGATAGTGTTAAAGGTGTGTTTCACTGTTTGTAGATATTTGTCTTGTTCCTGGTAATTCAATGCGAGCTCGTGGACACCAAATAACAGATAAAAGGAATACACTCAATAACAATTTAATCATAGCTCAAAAGGACACAGTCTATGTCGTTTATTCACTTATTTCATTAATCTCTTAGTTCCTAATTCTACTCTAAGAAGACCGACATGTTCATTCTTCTTGTCGCCCTAAGTCTACTGCGTCATTAGTCTGTCTCTTTACGTCACTACTTTTACTGTCGCTAAAACTATACACAAAATATATTTAACTAATTAAACTAATACTCTCTAACCAGTAGCGGCCTTAGGGGGTGGCAAGTGGGGCAACCGCCCCAGGCCCCGCGCCTGACGGGGGCCCCGCGCTGGGAAATTTTATTGTCACCAATTTCGAAAACTAAATGATTGATCATTAGCAAGGTCTTGTTACTCAATATTTTCCCAGCGTATTTATTATACCAATCACCATTTAAGCTCTTAACTTACATTTTTGGTTTCGAAATACCGTTTAGTTTCGGTAAAGACAGCCGAGTCTAAGAGTTCTAAGTCTATCAGTTCACAATAAAAACACATAAGTGGAATTAACCAATCCTAATCGTTTATTTCGTATATAAATATCGACGTCTAATCGGATTTTATTAGAAAAATGCATAGTGCTAAAGTTTGAACTACTCTTTGCATTATGAAAATTGTACATGAAAGAGTCATTTGTAACATTTGTAGTCCATAAATGCAACTTTTGACAAATATATTTTTTTAATGAAAATAATCAGTGCTTCTTTTTTTTTTTACCTCACACCGGTACGGCGTACTTCACTTTTTTTATGTGAGGAAAAATTATTAATTTTCTTGTATTTTAGCGTTTATTATTAATTAATTAGTAGTTAAAAGTTAGGCAATCCATCACTGAGTACCGGTACCTATTATTATATTTTTTTGAAAAGTACTGAAAATAACTAAACAATTATACGGTGTATTCTTAACTTTCGCTGGCGATACATTATAAGATCACACGCGAAGGTCAGATTTTTGCGGTAGGCTATTTAATTTCTAAAAGTAAAATATTTTTGGATAAAAACAGTATCACCAGTTAATGTGCTTGTACAGCTATTTCGGCAAATCAGCTTACATCAAGTTTGGCGATGACGTAGGCCTATTAAGCTGTTGTTTTTTTTTCAATCGGCTACTGTGCATAGACATAGTGCGGCAGTGGAAAAATCCGTGTCAACGTGTTGAACGAAACAACAACAAAAAAAAAAAAAGCAAAAAAAAACAAAAAACGCGGGAGTATTTTTAGAGGTCCCCGAAAGGAGAAAAGATGCTTTTAGTTTTGTGTGGAATGTCTGTCAGTCCAACCCGTTTAGATCTCGTAAACTAGAAAAGATAGTGAAAATCCGACATCATAATATTTTAGACTTTAGACCATTCAAAGTTCTGATGCAACGGCTACTTTTTTCTTTTCTGAAACCGAAAAATCGAATTTTTAAAATTACTTATGCAAGCAGTTTCTTTCAGAAAAACACATCACTTTTACAACTATTCACTATTAATAGTAACAAACACAGGAAGTTCTTTAATATAGGAGACAACTGTTTATCCTTTTTGTAAAAGTTTTTTTTTTAAATATTTGTTTTTACTTTTTTATTGCGAAGTTAAGTAAGTTCTGTTATAGGCCTACTAACTACTACATTTACACACAAAAAAATGTTTACTTTTTTTAAGTGAAAAAATCTATTTAGTATGTATATAGGTTGAACATAATTTAAAACAACAATTAATAAGTAGTTTTTCTTATTACCGCGTGTCACACTCAGGTAGAAGAAACGGACGTCGAACTTCACATTTACTTTCACCTATCCTTTGGTCTGCTGGACCGCTGGAGTATCACACAAGATCTGTCAACCTTCTTTCTCCATTCTACTGTCATTTGTCTTTAATAGAATTTCATTCTTATGTTCTTTCTGAAAATTTCGAAACCTTTCTTTTTACCTGGGAGAACCGCTTAGGGAGCCGATTTTGAGTTTGTTTTTCCACACAAACTGTCTTTGTAACCTTGTTTTTATTTAAAATTTTTTTTTTTGAAAACCAGTGATACAGCCCTTCCGCAAAAGTCGGGTCTACGAAGGTGCATGGACCACTGTAGCTCCTATAGCACACTTTATTCTTATAGAACATCCTATTGCTTCAATAAGCAGAGTGAGAGATATTAGTAGTGCGCGAGTGTTTTCCTTTCTTATTTGCATCTGTTAATGCACAACAATTAAAATACAGTATATAATGTACGTATGCGGCCAATAGTAAACCAACAGTACGTATGTATTGTTCTATGTTTTGTTGCAAAAATAAGGCCCACAGCTTTGAGGCAGACATATTGTACTGTTATAGCGTTAGAGACGAATTAGCCCATTAGCGAGATGTGGTACGATATATAGGCCTATATATACATATTTATATATAGTCTACCTTTACTGCTAAGGGCCCCGCACGTGACGCTCGCCCAGGGCCCCGCGCACTGCTAGGGCCGCCCCTGTCTCTAACCCATAACATAACAATAGCAAGATCTGAAGGGGGAGCTTTACTTTGTACTCTATATTTTATACTGGTTTTATTTCAGAAATTGGAAGAAAATTTTGTTGATTTTATCGCTGGATCCCTGAAGACTACAATTGTTGATGAGAGAGTACAAATATGGGGACAGTTCGTGGGCGCCTTCTGCCGTTTCATTGATGAGGAAGAGAGGAAACGTACTCCTCATAGCAGAAAAACTAAGTGTTGTGCGATTTTGTAGCGCCTCTGTCCATTGATGCGTACATCTACCATCTACGTTGTGATTTTGCAGCTCCTCTGTCCATTGATATGTACATTTACCAACTATTGTGCGATTTTGTAGCTCATCAGTCCATTAATGTGTCTATTTATCCTCTTTTTTACGATTTGTAGCTCCACTATATTATACATCATTTCACAATGTTTAACAATGTACTCTGATTGTGTGTATATGTATTACATTTTACATAATATACTGTCTTTTTTTTGTACATCGGTTAGTAATATGTACAGCAGATGTTTCTGGTTGTGTCTGACATCTATGCAAACATTTTGCTATCTTTAAATGAAACTAGTAACAAAAGGAAAATAACAATAAATAGACATCTGTATCATCACATAATCTTTTATCTTATCAAATGTGTTTGTGTGTGATATTTGGATTTAGACTTCAGATTTTATGGCAATCCGCACATTTCAGACCATGTCGTGCCCGTGGGATATTTGAAGTAGTTAGTATCTTACAGGGTGTTGGTATTTTGTTGGGTGTAGTATTTTAAGGGTGTCTCTTACAGGGCATTAGTATTTTACAGGGTGCTGGTATTTTACTGGGTGTTAGTATCTTACAGGGCGTTATTATCTAACATGGTGTCAGTATCTTACAAGGTGTTAGTATCTTACAGGGTGTTAGTATCTTAAGGGTGATAGTATTTTAAAGGTGTTAGTATCTTACAGGGTGTTAGGATTTTACATGGTGTTAGTATCTTACAAGGTGTTAGTATCTTAAGGGTGCTAGTATTTTAAAGGTGTTAGTATCT
>JADKLZ010000687.1:33192462-33208116 GCA_021533235.1 Biomphalaria straminea | reverse complement strand
ACTGTATTGCCCTCTAACTACAGACACACGTTACCCTCCAACTTCAGTACTGTATTGCCCTCTAACTTCAGCCATATGTTACCCTCCAACTTCAGTACTGTATTGCCCTCTAACTTCAGCCATATGTTACCCTCCAACTTCAGAACTGTATTGCTCTCTAACTTCAGCCATATGTTACCCTCCAACTTCAGTACTGTATTGCTCTCTAACTTCAGCCATATGTTACCCTCCAACTTCAGTACTGTATTGCCCTCTAACTTCAGCCATATGTTACCCTCCAACTTCAGCACTGTTTTACCCTTAAACTTCATCTGCCCTTTAGATCACAAGGTCTGAAAGGGGAACTTTATGTAATCTTTTTTATCTTTTAGTCTTTTCCAAGTTTTGAGCCAAATAAATTGTAACTAAAGTTGGTCTTTTTAATATGGATGAGAAAAAGAGAGAGATACAACAAGAAAGTGAGTGAGAGAGAGAGAGGGGGGGAAAGAAGTAATAGAGTGAGAGAGCTAGAGAGATATAGTGTGGAAGAAGATATATATATATATATATATATATATATATATATTTATAGAGAGAGAGAGAGAGAGAGAGAGAGAGAGAGAGAGAAATACATAGACATTAAGAGAAAGAGAGAAAGATGGAAAGAGATAGAGATATAAAGAAAGAAGTAGAGATAGAGACAGAAAGAAAGAAAGATAGAGACAGAGAGATGGAGAGAGACCAAGAGAGATGAAGTGAGACGGTGACAGATGGAGTGATAGAAAGAGAGAAAGAAAGAGAGATAGAAAGAGTGAGAGTGAAATTGAGAGATAGGGAGCGAGAGAGACATAGACATTGTGACTAGGGTACGCAGACACGAAAGAGTTTGAGAAAGAGTTATGGGGGTAGAGGGATGCAGCGAAAGAGGACTCGTCCAAGGAAGACTATTGTAACAAGCATTACTAACAGCATTGACCTACTGACTGTGTCTCCTCAGAGAAAAGGAAATGTTAAGAGAGTGCTGGCATAGCGTTGTTGGTCACCCTGTTTTGGACGAGCAAAAAGTGGAAGACTTTGGGAAACACTTGTTGTTATGGTAATTGTTAACTTTTTTTTTCTTAAAATTGTATATTTAAAAAATTAACTATAGAAAAGTGTCCACAAAAAAAAAGTTGAGTCTAATCCCTATTATGACTCTTGACCTTAGGAATTTATTCGACATTAGTTGGGGAAAAGTAAAGGCGGTTGGGAATTGTGCTGGCCACTTGACACCCTCGTTAACCGTGGGCTACGGACACAGATGAACTTTACATCATCGGCCCTATAGATAGCAACGTCTGAATGGAAATTTACTTTAAAAAAGAAAAAAAAACTCAAACCCATGTTAGTGTGGAGTAAGGATATAATGTTTATCAAGATAGACCAATGGTTTATGATGTAGTTCAGGGTTGGGCAAAATACGCCCGCGGGCCACATGCGGCCCGCCGACGTGTTTTATGCGGCCCCCGAAAACCTTAATGAATAAATGTGTTCCCACACATTACTCATATAAAATGCAAGTATATTAAAAATAAATAATTGTAAATATCTATAGAAATAATTGAAACTTTTGATTCTTATCACTTAGAATGAAGAGGCTAAAAAAAGTCTCTACACGTCCTTCTATAATGTTTAAACTAAACGAAGAATATATTTAATAGCAATATATCGATAAATTCAGTAACACACATAAGCCCAGGCCAGTATTTCTTCAATATTATGAAGAACTGAGTTGAAAGAGTTGGGTTGGCTTGTACAAGATGGCAAGGGTAACAATGATGAAGCTTTAACGGAGACAAACAACCTTTTTAATAAAATAAACTTAACTAGTAAACTAGTAACTGGAAAGTCTACATAAAGCTACATTGAGTTCGGTCACAACAGTTACACAACATCTATATAATTGCTAAGGTCCGTGATTTATAACTATATATATATATATATTTATTTATTACCTGTTACCTATCCCTTAGTCTGGTGGACCGTTGGGGCACCAAGCAAGACTTGTAGACCGTCCTTCTCCATTCCTCTCTATCCTTCGCCCTGTTTAAAACCTCTTTCAATGGTAGGCCCGTCCATTCCTTTATGTTGTCTTCCCATCGCTTTCTCTGTCTGCCTCTTCTTCTTTTTCCTGGTACTGTTCATTGGAGGAATGTCTTTGCGAGCCCCGAAGATCTTGTTATATGGCCATAGATTTTTAGCTTTCGTTTTTTCACAGTAGTTAGCAGGTCATCATGGGGTCCGATCGCTGCAGTAACACTGTCTCTAATCTGGTTTGTGACGCGGTCTTTAAATGTGATGCCTAGGATTCTTCTGTAGCATCTCATTTCCATTGCTAGGATCCTCCTCTCTAGCTCTGCAGTTAAGGTCCAAGACTCGCAAGCATATAGAAATGTGGCCATGACCAGGGAGCGCATCAGTCTGATTTTGGTGCCGAGGGCTTTGTCTTTCCATATTATTTTAAGTTTAGAAAGGGCTGCTGTGGACTGTGCTATTCGGACCAGTAGTTTGGGTGTTGTTCCCTCATTCGAGACAATAGCTCCGAGGTATTTGAAGCTCCCTTGTAAAGCCCTGTTGGCTATTGGTCATAATTTTTTTTATGCATTTATTTGCATGCCGTATGCTGCGGAAGTCTTGTCAATGCGCATCACTATGCGGCCCCAAATTTTATTAATGCGGCCCTCGGTTGAAAAAGTTTGTCCACCCCTGCTGCATATTATGTGATCTATTTAATGTACACGTTCTGATTGTTTCTTGAATCGGATTTACCTCCCTCCCTTAAATAGTGGAGAAACGTATACTTCCAGTTCCTCGGTTCCCTCCCTTGATCAAGTGTTTCTCGTGAGACCATCGCAACATTCAGTCAACTAAAATCCTACAAACTGTTTTCCAGGTTGCTAGACAATGTGCCAAACGCCAAAAAACCGTTTAAAAAATTTGACGCCAATGTGACCAAAGCCAGCCTGCTCAAGAATCCAGTGTTTCTCAACCACTGCCGGATGGTAGGCATGTACATCGGCCAGATGGTCGAACTCCTTGATAGACCTGTGGAATTGGAGATGTTGACACATCAGATCGCTATCAACCATCTTTCCATGAAACCTAGCGTGGGGACGGCTTACTTCGAAGTGAGTGATTTCCCTTTAATTCTTTCACGTCCACAAGTTAAGCGTATTAATATATTAATATTTCTTTTAATGATTAGTCTGAAAATCCTTAGTCTACCGGACCTGTGTGATGAGCACTTTGCAATACGGAAGTGAAACATTGTCATCCTACTCATGGCAGGAAGAAAACAAAGCTGAATGTCTTCCACCTTCGATGCCTAAGGCGGATCTTTAAAATAGGGTGGCAAGATAAAATAACCAATGAGGAAGTGCTACGAAGAGCAGGGTGCTAGGACATCCGCTGTGTTATCAGCAGCAGACGCCTTGGCTTGCTTGGCCACGTTCGTAGAATGCCATAAGGTCGGCTTTCACAAGACATTCTGTACGGCGATCTAACAGAAGGCAAGAGAGCCGCTGGTCGCCCACTTTAACGGTATATACAAACTCGACACTAGCAGCTGGGAAAAAGCGGCACTGGATACGCATGGAGAGCGAGCATAAAGGAAGGGTCTCGGTTAGCAGATGCCATACACAACAGAATCAGAAAGAATGGTGACTACACATGCCAATAGTTCCGCAAGGTTGTCATTGCCGAAAGTGGTAATGGATGTAAACACTCCACTACCTATAAAATGCTTCCTATTGGCATGCGTCTCAAATAGCCTCTGACAACCAGTCCAACTCCCGGCCTTCACGTGTGGCTCAGATATTGAGTCCGGCGGAACTGTTCTTACTAACAGGAGAAGGGGCACAGGCGAGTAACTGGCGCCTTAACCAGTAAGCTTCGATCAGGAGTGGCTCGTTAGCCATGGCTGGCTACCCACCTAGGAGAAGGAAAACTCTGATTTCAAACCTCTGCTGCCTTGCAGCTATATCCAATCAAGGGAAAGGCTTCGGGAGTCAACCCTGAGGAAAAATCAGGAGCTGGCGACCCTAAGGCAGTTTGCAGCACCCAGTGCTACACTCTGGCAGAACCTGCGACGCTGCTGACCCCAAACTGTATCGGCACTGCCGTTCCTTTGGATACATCAGCTGCGTGGAGAGGGGGGAACTGATGTGTGGGCGACATCGTTCTGACCACAGCTTATGCCCAGGCATTCATCTCATTTCCATGAGATGATCCATAGTCGCTTCGCGACTGACGGTGGCCATAAAAAAACACATGCCAAACCAGTGACCGCAGCTGTGTATCACGATTTGGCCTTTTAAGTCACACAAGAAGTTGTAAAGAGAAAGGATCACCTCCTGAAACGTAAAACTAGTCTGAGCAATGCTAATATTCTTCATGTCATGCTGTTACTAATCGGCATAAATAACTGGCATATCAATTTATTTTCTTTCTGAAAACAAACGCAGTGAGTTAAATACTTAACTATATTGGCTTCAGATGTGTGAGTCTTGGCACAGGGTGATTCAAGAGATCTTGGATGTGAGCTTAAGACTCGATCGAACCGTTATGATTTACACACATATTTGGTCGTAAATTTTGATAGAACAACATCACAAAGCTAAATATTGGTTATTTGGCACATCTTAAGAGATCGTGTTGTGCCCATCTTGTGTAATAAATAAAAGCAGCACAAGAATGACAAAATGATTAAATTACACTTAGAGATTCACAGCAAGTTTCTTTTTAAATTACTCATGTCACACAAAAAAAAAATCAATCTACAAATTTGAAAACCCTAGCTGACTTGACCACTCGGCCAGGCAACCATCCATATAACAGGACTGTCTCAAATCAGATAAATCATAGTTAGCTTCTATATAAAGGGAAAATATCTACCCTGTTTCTTTACAGTAGTTCCCAAAGTGGGATACATGTACCCTCAGGGTAAGGGAGGACATTGTAGGGGGTTACTCGTAATTCATTAGCTATGCTGACTTTCATTAACTACCTTATTAAAAATTGTAAAATTATAAAAGGGGTACATTAAGGTCAAAAGTTTGGGATACACTGCATTATTACTCAAGACAATGTAACTCAGAAGTATACATTAGTACGGCTAATCACACCATTCACCACTATACTACTCATACACTTTGCCAGGACATTAGTGGTTAAAAAAAAATTCCCTCCTTTATGACCTTTGTGAAAGTTGCACTCTTTCAGAAGCAAGTTATCGTTTTTTTTTTTATTTATTCCAGTGAGTTGATAGTTACAGCACTTTCACCTCTGTTATGCCTAGAAAAATCAGATTAGATGACAAAATATGCCATCTTTGGTCTAAAAAAAAAAAAAAGGACAGAGGGGCATGATGGCCGATTGATAATGTGCTTAGCTTCAGAACCAAGGGCTCAGGTTTGAATTTCATTTAAAACTGGGTTTTTCTATTTTGGAATTTTTAAGATGCTCCTAAGTCCACCGAACTCTATTGGGTATTGGTACATGACATTAGTTAGAATTCAGGAAAAAGTAAAGGTGGTTGGTCATTGTGCTGGCCACATGAAACCCTAGGTCATAGAAACAGATGACCTTTCCATCGTCTGCCCTATAGACTACAAGGTCTGAAAATGAGGAAAAAAAAAGGACAAAAAAAAAACAATCTGAAATAACAAATATATGTATACATTTTTTTTTGTTAACACAATTAAATTCTACTTCTGAATGTTTCAGCCACTCCAAGAAAAGTTCCCCAAGTTTATGTCAGACACGCTGCAGAAACCATTGGATGATCCTCTCGTTAAGGCATGGGGCAAGTTCTTGCTGGCCTTGACAAGCAAAGTGAAAAAATCAGAGAAGTTGATTGCCAAGTCCGAAAAGTGCATTGTATGCTGAGTACACAACACAAATATCGAGCCAGACAACAAGACCTGCACCATCTGTTACTATTAATGTATCCATTTAGCTGGCCAGTATAGATTTCTTCACCAGACCAGCCTGACCATAACATCTACACATATCATCAGATTATGCAGCCGTTGTGTGGTCTGATTCAGGCACCACTGGATAAGAAGCCTATCAATCCATCACTGCGGTCAGTAGGAGACCATTTATCAGAATTGAAAAATCTAAAATATCAAAACCAACAAATGTATTCATCTAATAGAGTCAATAAATGAGTAAATTTAGTAAAATAAAAAGTCTTCAGTTTAGCATGATCTCTTTATTCATATAGACAGTGTTGTAGTGTTAACTCTTCTACATGGAAGTAAAAGAACACTATTGGTAACAGATACATACAGGGGACATAACTTGTGAAAAACAACAAACATTTCAAGTACTCAAAGTCCAATGATGTTCAAAAGTAAAACATATTAAAAGTAAAAACAAACACCTCCAGACATAGTATGTAGAACAACTTATCAAATTTCCCTGATAATGTCTTCCAACTCTTCTTTAGTAAACATGCGAAACAGGTTTTGAGGAGTGACAGTACACATCTGAAAAGAAAGAAAAGGATTTATAATTAGCAGGGTTACATTAGGTGTGGTGGCAGAGTGGTAAAGCACTTGGCTTCCGGATTGGGGGTCCTGGGTTTGAATCCTGGTGAAGACCAGCTCTAATGGGTACCTGACATTATTTGGGAAAAAGTAAAGGCAGTTGTTCCTTGTGCTGGCCACATGACAACCTCATTAACCGTGGACCACAGAAACAGATGGCCAATACATCTGCCCTATAGATTGCATGAAAGGGGAACTTTATTTTTACATTAAAATTGAGCCTCATTCCTTGTGCAGACCTTGTGGTTAAGCACTTGGCTTCTGAACCTATTGGTCCTGGATTCAAATTGTAGTGAAGACTGACATTTTTAATTTAGGGATCTTCAGGGGGCCTCTAAGTCCATCCAGCTTTAACAGGTAAGGAGGAAAAATAAAGGTGGTTGGTCAATGTGCTCGCCTCATGACACTGTGGATCACAGAAACAGATCAACTGTCCAATAGATTGGAAGGTTTGAAATGGGAACTTTATTCTTTTACTATGAACCCTGAAATATTTCTTTATGTCCAAGGACACTCTAAAAAAAAAAAAAAAAGAGAGAGAGAGAGACTAGTATAAAGGAACTCACCTCTACATTGGTAGAATTTAATTTTTCCTCCATAACTTGTTTCAGTATTGTCAAAGCAGCTTTACATGCTTCCTTTAGTGTCATTGACTGGAGACATAAACAAAAATAGAGAAAATAAATCTGAGATTTAAAGTGCATGCAAATTGCAAAAGCCTATTTAAAAAAAAAATATGCATAGAGTAACACTTTGAATCTGACATAATTGGGACATATGAAAATCTATTTTTCACAATAATGTTTTAATTTTAAACCATTGTATTAACACATCTATGATTTTTGTTTGAAATTTTCTCCAATGAACTCACTATAAAAATACTTTTGTTTAAAAATGGGTCATTAATTTAAAACAACTGTACATATGTTTAAAGGACATTGAAAATAAGGTTCAATTGTAGAAAAGAAAGAAAAAAAATGGTTATTTTTATAAAGATCAATCAAAGTCATAATAAACACACTGAATGAAAACAATTTCATTCTTTCAAATCTCTTACAGGATATTTGTACATAAACAAATTTACTATGAATGGCTTTAATAAGTATTTCTTGTAGAATCTTTATTTTACCAACAACAAAAATAATATTAAATATTTAAAAAAAAAAAAATAATAATTTAATTTGTAGAGCTTTGTTAACAAACAAAAGTTAGGCTCAAGGTGCTGTGATAATATTACAAACACAAACAAGAGAGTCAAAATGACAAACTAATCTAAAAAAAGTTTTAAAATGATAGGTCTTAATGTCTGTCTGAGATCAATGGGGAGTGTGTTCCAAACCTTTGTTCCGTGCTCCGAATATTAATATTTAACGTTTGTATGACATTATCGTGTGACAAACCAATCAACAAGTCAGTTACAACAGTTTCTGATATACTTTTATTTGAGTTGGAGGCACAGTGGCTGTGGTAAAGCTCTTGGCTTCTGAACAAAAGGGTCCTGGGTTTGAATCCTGGTGCAGACTGGGATTTTTAATTTTGGGATCTAAAGGGCGTCTCTTGAGTCAGTTCTATTAGGTATTTGACATTAGTTGGGAAAAAGAAAAGGTGGTTTGTAGTTGTGCTGACCACATGACACCCAGGTGTGGTGAGCCACAGAAAAAGATGACCTTTACATCATCTGCCCTATAGACAGCATGGTTTGAAAGGGGAACTTTCTTAACTAGAGTTACTAATAAACTTTAATCCATTTTGATGTTGTAAGTCTTCTTATAACCATACTATGTTAAAAAGTGTATTTATGTTTCAGTATGTCCTATATCACTAACTACACTACTAGCTCAGCATGTTGCACATTTAAATATACTATATTGTTGTAACTGTAGTTGTGATGTAAGTGGTGGGTAGCTGTGTGTGAGATCAGCTGACACATGAGACAAAAGCCAGCATGCTGCAGTGGTCAAATGTGTCAAGGGACAAACCTAAAGGGAAGTGCTTGTATGAACACTACATGTGAATATGACCCTTGATATGGTCAAGAGATGTTTCTTTTGTTTTAAGGAAGGCTGATATAAAGAGACAGAGTGTGTCAGATTCAAGGCCATTTGGTTCAGAACACCACAGCAAGCCAGTTTGTATAGCCGTAGTCCAAATGGAAGGACAGATAAGCACAGCCAAGTTTAAGACAAGGCAAAAATTCCAGTACAGAGGTTACCAATATATGTTTAATGATGCCAATTGTAAATTATTAAGATATTAATGAATAAATATTCTCTCTTGGCTCTTGCCATGCTCTATTACAAAGTGGGGGAAGAATGAGATTTAAAAATTAGGAAAGTTATAGAAATTTTACTTAGAAATCTTTAAAATATATAAATCCTAGTCTACGTACTATTTTTTGGCTGCATAAAGCAACTTTTATATTCAAACTATCATTTATTGCCGTAGCTTACAATAAATGTACTGGATGAGTAGCTTTTACATGACCATAGTAACAAGGAAAACAAATACGTAGTGAATTTTCACAAGCTAAGACTTCATTAAACTGCTCTCTATACAACCAGTAAGTGTGGAAACTGTGTACCTTGTGATAAACTTCTTGTAATGCCTGTTGAGCACCCTCTGATCCAGACCCTATGGCTTTACCATCATACTGTATAAATGTTCCGGATGGATCCATGTGAAATCTAAAACAATCACGATTAAAAATCATTCATCAAAATTTCTGTATCAGTCAAATAAAAAATAATTTTTAACATTAACAATTAAAATGCTAAAATTATTTAAAATTTTTTTTTTTTGTGAAAAGAAAAAGAGGCAGCCATTTTTTTTTAGAAAGACAACTCACAATCTTGGTCCTTTCTCATCAACTCCAGCAAATAAAAGGGCGACACCAAATGGACGGCTCTAAAAAAAAAAAATTACTATTTTGAAAACTTAACAGTGACTAATTATGCCTAAAATCACCTTAACTGAGTTAAGTTAACAAACTACATCTCTTAATATAATGTTGTTTTTTTTGTGTGTGTTTTTTTTTTTCAGATTTCATGCCACATTACAATATAAACTCCTTTTTCAACCAAAGATTTTATGGAATATCAGCCAGAATGCTTGTTGATTACAGTAAATTAAATTTACCAATGTTATAAAAATATCTTGTAATTTTTTGTGGCAGACATTTTTTTCCGTTTTGGGTTCTCAAGCTTCAATATTTTTTTAAATTTGTATCATAAGTGCAGCCTATTTTATAAATATATCATTTTTGTTTTCATTTTTATAAATACACAGACTATTGATTCATTCAAATGACACTATGAATTATTGCACAAGATAAACATACTTATTATCAAATCATATAAAATGTATTATTTTTGTCATAATGTTATTACAAATAAATAGCATGTAATGAAAAAAAAACGAAAAATCATTACCATGGCACCAGGGTCAGGGTCATCATCCCCAAACTGTAGAGCTAAATTAGAGACAGCCTGTGTGACTCCCTCAACACCCATGTTCTCATTGTAAGTAAACCAGTGATTCTAAAAGTAAACACACAAAAAGTTATTAACAGATCCATTCAAGTCATGCTTAAAACATTTAAAGTATACAAATACAAGTAGTTGGTCAACGAGGCTATTAACAAATGCATTCAAGCCATGCTTAAAGTATACAAATACAGGTAGTTGGTCAACGAGGCTATTAACAAATGCATTCAAGCCATGCTTAAAGTATACAAATACAGGCAACTAGTTGGTTTACAAGGTTGTTACCTGAGCTTCAACTCGTGCTTTGTCTATCAAGGTCTTTGAGTCTGCAATAAGACCACTCATAGCACATGCTGAAATATTGGAAAACAAATGTATGTCATTGAAATATAGAACAGAAATAGTTTATCAATTTATTATAATAATCATTAAGATATGTTGATCCCAACAGAAAACAAAATAAACAAAAAAGATCTTGAGAAAATTGAACCTGTGAGATGTTATTATAAGAAGCAATGGACTTGTTAGGATTGGACACAAAAAAAAATTAGGAGTTTAAAAAAGAACACCTCAAACTCTACCAATGTGTTTATCCAATTAAAAAGAACACTTCAAACTCTACCAATGTGTTTATCCACTTAAAAAAGAACACTTCAAACTCTACCAATGTGTTTATCCACTTCCATAATTTTTTCTATACTTCCAGCTTCAATAAGTGGGGAAGTCACTCTTTTCTCTACAGCCAGGACCACTCCTTCATTAGTCTTCAAGCCAATGGCAGTTGAGCCAAGCTGCAATACAAAAATAGATATTGAAACTCATAATAAACCACTATTTGTTTAAATAGCAATTTTTTTTTAGCAAACCAAATTTAGAAACATATTTTTTTTAACAGAATGATCTAAAATATGTCAAGCTACACTTACTTTGATTGCTTCTATAGCATATTCTACTTGAAACAGACGACCTTCTGGAGAAAATGTATTCACACCTCTGTCATACTCGGAGCGAGTTAGGAACATGTTGCCCACCTAAATGAATCAAAAATGAAAACATTTTTATTGTACACTATCACAAAATGATTTATTGCATTTCAATTGGATCAATCAAATTATACTATTAATAAAAAAAAAGACTATATTTGAATAACAAATCTTCTCATGCAAATATGTGATAACTTCTGCTGAGAAAAAGAAAAAAGAGTCCTGACAAGAAGAGTTCTGTTGAAGCTGTCAACCTTTCACAACAATTACAAGTCGAGTAAAAATATGGGTAAATATCTCCATTGAAAATAAGCACACAAAGCAGATTTCAACAACATTTTCTGTGCCGCATATTGTCTTAACCCTGTCCTAGGAAGAGGTAAAGTCTAAACTTTAGCTTTAGTAAAGTCAACCTGGTAGCGTAGAAAAAAAAACAACACCCTGGCCCTGACTTATAAATTTGAAATTATTTTTTCTTACTTAAAAAGACAGCTATCTAGATCAAAATGGATCGGAAGAAAATTGGGTCAGAATCATAGGAAAAATTATACAGTGACATGGGCTGACAGTGTGCTAGTTTCATATTAAATATAATATATCAAAATAAAGATGTAACTGTAATGACCACAAAAACAGCGAGTTGTAAGTTGTACTGACAAATGATTCATGTATTGCCCAGGATAAATAAAGTATAGATCTAAGTATTATAGTATAAAGAAAGACTAAGTCTAAAGTGTCACTAACAGTTAGTCTCTAACTCTAAACTGATAAAACTCTAAACTAGATCTATAGAGATTATAGATGCCAAGTTAAACTAAAACGTTTAAAGTGAAACTTAATACTACTCCTGTCTCTAGACTCTCCTTTTTAATCAGTTTTAGTTTACTCACTAGTGACACTAGTACTACTACTAGTCTAGTCTGTGACTAGACTAGAGTAGTAGAGTCGGTAGATTTTTTAGTAAAAGTTACTAGGCAGCCGCATACTCGGCATAGGTCTGAGTCTGATCAATCATACTCATACTACTCATAGGACTAGTCACTAGACTAGATTCAAACAGATTTAAATTTACTTACTAAAACAACACACCTAAGATAAAATAATAGATTTAAATTCAATTACAGTAAGACTAGAATAGACTTCTAGATCTAAATCTAAACTGGATTCTAGATCTCTAAATCTAATAATATAAACACCCGGTGACAATGCACGAAACGATAGTTTACAAATGGCGTCTTAAAAAACTGAAACTATTTTTTTATGACAGAACAATTAAAACTATTGGGAGAATATGTTTAATTTGAAAATTCTTAAAATATTGTATTTTTTTTTAAAACAAAATTCAAATCGTTATAAATCTACTATCGTATTCTAGATCTATATATATCTAAAACTAAATTAGAGTCTATAGATCTCTATGCGAAACGTTTCGAGGAGGATCTTTATTTTACAAGTTAATGATTTTATAAAGCACTGAGCTATATTTTTTTCTAAACATTAGGCGTAATTTTAATAATCATCTTTTTTTTTTTAAGTAACGTCTGTAACATATAAGATAAGATATTATCTTATATCGTGTTTATATATTATCTTGTTTGAAATATAATAGTAAGGGACTACTTATTTTGTGTCATGCCTTGGATAATTGAAGACCAATACAGGCGTAATCACTTTGAAATAGAAATAGAAAAAAAAATAAACAGAGAAAAACAAAATTACTCAATTTAAAATCTGCAACAATATATATATGGACTAGACTATAGCATGAGGCACAAGTTTCGCTATTTATTGGTCTCTAAAAAATTGTTTTGAGTCCTGTGCGAGAACCCTCCACCCTATATAGAGGCTGTCGAATTAGGCTATGCATAAGACCTGTCCTGACTCCTGACCCACCTGAGCCTGCGCACTAATTATCTAGCTGTTGCTACACTTCCAGTTTTCCACAGTTAACTCAAGACGGCCAATGCCAAGTTCAAGCGTTGTTTTTTTTTTTTTTAACTCTCTATTAGAGATTCTCCATTTTGTTATAGATCTATGTTTGACCCTGACTGAATACTATCTATTAGTTTAGTTTAGTTTAGTTTTTAGTTTTAGGCACATCGGCACAGTATAGGCCATGTCGTGCCCGTAGTCCCTTAAGGACTACTTATAGTTTTAGTTTTAGTTTTAGGCACATCGGCACAGTATAGGCCATGTCGTGCCCGTAGTCCCTTAAGGACTACTCTCCCTCTATAAAAAGTCAGAGTTCATATAATTAACTCATTAAAATTAAGGTTTATTTACAGTTAAAATAGCATAGGTAAAAATTTGGATATTTTATACAAATCTAGTGTAAATAATATGTGTATACAGACTCACGAATCAGATCCTCGAAGACAACCCCACCTCCCGGATAAAGCCCAGTACCTTCCCAGGGTCGACAGTGTCAAACAGTATTTTTAAGTCAGATACTATCTATAATATCTCGATATCTATACCTCACAAAAAACAGTGGTCAATGTCACCCTGATGGCCTAGCTCCCTGCCAGATCTGCCAGTGTTGGAAAGCTTAGATGAGTTACCGCGCACTGTTGATCTTTAAAAGCAATACATCAACGATCAGACATCACATACAAAGAAAGAACGATAGCCTCGTTCCAGTGGAAGCAATAATAAACTCCAACCAAACACTCCTGCTCCCAGAACTCTGGAATCTCCTCTGGACCATAATATGTCCCACATTAAAAGTTCCAGTATAGACTTGATATATAGATCAATAAAAACAACACAGATAAAAAAAATTTACAAAGAGAATTATATGAGTTACTGAAATGGGAATCAAATTGGAGCATGCCTTTCCACCAGGAAAAATGTTAGTTATTATAAAAAAAGAGTAACAAACAAACTAAAACAAATTTATTCCACTTATCTTATTCATGGTAAACCAGTAACACAGACTATAACCGCAAAATATTTAGGTGTTATACTAAATGAAAAACTGTCATGGAATCCCCATATTGATGAAAATATCTAACTGTAAGTATAATAGAGATTCATAACAAACGAATATTCATATTTGACTAGAGAAACACCTTTAGTAAAATCACTAAATTTAGAAAGCCTTCATCAGGATAGAAGACTTAAATAATAAGGATTGTCTTCGAGTCCGAAAATAGTGATAGTATTTCCCGTGGCTGCACAGCTGTCTCGTTCCGACGCCGCACGCAGCCAGGTGCTCTCTTCTATGTCAGCCAAGGAAAGTTGACGCATAAGCTGGTCTTTGAAGCGTTTCCGTGGGGCGCCTCTGTTACGTCAACCACATTTAAGCTCACAAAAAAAAAAAAAAGACTGCCTTTGGCATACGTTTGTCTATCATACGGGATACGTGCTCTGCCCAGTGTAGCTGTCAGACCATATATATAAGTAGTCCCGCTATACTGTCCATACCGGCGTTCGCAAGGACATCGCTGTTTGTAGAGTGGTCCTGCCACCGTATGCCCATGATGGAGCGCAAGTAAAGTAGCAATTACACATAAAACACTGAAATATAATCTTTAAATACAAAAAACAAATTTTATAAAATAGGGCCTACTCAGAAAGACACAAAGATAAAGGCACATTCTTCGTTCAATATGCTAGGACAAAATTGTACAAAAGCTCCTTATTCTCTAGCGCTTTTAGAGCATGGAATGAGCTGCCTGAGCTAGCCAGGAAAACCAGTGACTTGGCAGAGTTTAGGTCATTGGTTTTAAGGTTTATATGTATGATTAAATGCATAAAGCTAAGGGCATTATCATCTTCTTTTTTGAAGTCTCGTCTGTAACTTATAACTTATAAGATTATATAATTATAGATTTTCTCTAAGACTGCTACTGTAGAAATTCCAAGAGAGGGACATTGTTGTAGGCCTAGGAGCCAGCCATCCAGTCGAGCTGCATGTGGCCCTGTTTTGTTTTTTTTTTGCTGTTCATACCTTTCTTGGTCACAATTTCTCTCCACTTAGTACGTTCTACGCGGCACTCTAGGGTTATATCTTCCCAATGGCCGGTATCAATGTTTACTTTTTTGAGGTACCATTTGTTTACATCCACGTAAGGCGAGGTGGATCAACCAATTTTTCTTGAGCCAGACGCGAGTTGCCCGTAAAGATATACTTTTGGGATGCGATTGTCATATCAGTCGAACATGGACAAGCAAGTGCAGGCTTCGTTGTCTGAGGATTGCGAATATGATCGGGCGGAAGACGATGACCCGTTTGTGCAAGGATCTTAATTATTGCCTATATTGCACACTCTCTCTTGACATGATTTTCAAGATTCTTCGGAGGCAGCGCAATTGGAAGGAGTTTATATTTTTCTCTCTCGCTTTAGGTATTCAACGACTCCCTGCCGTACAGTTTCTTGCTCAGAACGCGTCATAAAGATCTCCAATTTGATCACTGCAGTGAGCTGCTTCTGCCTTCTGGTTTTCTCTTGGTCTGAGTCTAGCATTTCTATGCAGCCTTCCCTATGCATTTTTTTTAAAAAATGTAGATCTAGCTATAAAGTATAATGCAGTAAATAATTGTCTAACACTAAAATAAAGTACCGTTCCATCATCAATGATTGTTGAAAACTCCCATTTCTATCATATTGGTCTTAT
>JADKLZ010000687.1:33130052-33154692 GCA_021533235.1 Biomphalaria straminea | reverse complement strand
TCAAACTTTACACACGTATTTGTTGTACCAAACTAAATGTGAATCATTGAAAGAGTTTCCTAATCAGTTACTTTTTTTTTTGGTAATTTATTATGTTATTTGGTATCAAAAAAGGGAAATAAATGCTACTTATTGGGACAAGCTCAAACTTTACACACGTATTTGTTGTACTAAACTAAATGTGAGTCTGCTTTTCAAAATCATGCATTCTTTATAAAAATTTTAAAAAAGTAAAGTGTCCCCTTCAGACCTTGCAATCTATGGGGCAGATGATGTTAAGGTCATCTGTTTCTTTGACCAACGGTTAATGAGCAGGGTGCTAAGTGGCCAGAACAATGACCAACCGCCTTTACTTTCTCCAACTAAAGTAATGTACCCATTAGAGTTGGGTGGACTCAGGGGTGCCCTAAAAATCTAGAGATTCAAAATCCCAGCCTTCATTGGGATTGGAACCCAGTACCTCAGGTTTGGAAGCCAAGTGCTTAACCATTCGACCGCCGCGCATATCTATTGTTGTTTTCTTTTCAAGAACTATTTTTTCTTCATTATATTCGTGTCTTTTCAGAATTAATATGACCCTAATCATTTACTCCTTTTGTACCTGTCGTCTTTATTTATTTATTTAACTGACATGGACCATTAAATGCATAATAAAGTGACTCGAAACACAAAAGCCATTGACTGTGAAACTTTTTTAATGTTTCATAAACTTTGATAATGATTATCACAATTGTATTTTGGAGAGATGTACAATTATGTCCACAATCATCTAACATACGTGGATTTGGAGGTGCCTACTTATTTATCCAACACACTTCTAGGACAAAATGAAGCAACTAAATGCTGTATGTTTTTCTTGAATTGAATTGATATAAAATAAATAATCCTAAGTACCACTTAAAAAATGACTTGAAATAAAAAATATTAAGGTAGTGTTTCTCAAACATTTCCGAGTGTCGACCCCCTACATGACAAAACTTTAGTTCGAGCCCCTGTTAGAAGCTGAGGACATAGTGGAGCGATGTATGCTCCAACAGTGAGGTCTTAAGTTTTTCTAAGCATGTATTGAAAAAGAAAAGAAACTTAGTCATAATTATAACACAATATTTAAGTTTATTTTTTTTAATTTATTTAACACTATTTTAAGAATAAAATTACATAATGAAATTTCGCTAAAACGAGTCAGTTGATTTTTTTTCTCAGATAAGAAAATCCAGAAGAGTCACACTAGATGTTTTGAAATGTTTTCTTCAAAACGTTTTAACCGATATTGTTGCAAACACCTCTCGCAAAAAACGGTTTACATTTATTGACAAGGTCTTATTGAAAGATGAAACGACGTCTCTTAATTAAAATATTTTAATTTGTAAACATTGGTAATAGACATGAATTATCTTATCTTATATGATACAGACGTTACTTCAAAAAAGAAGATGATTATGTCCTACGCGGCATGCATATTAAGTCACTGGTTTTCCTGGCTAGCTCAGGCAACCAATTCCATGCTCTAATAGCACTAGGGAAAAAGGAGCATTTGTACAAATTTGTCCTAGCATATCATGTATATCTACATCCATAATGACCCAAAAATATTCTATGCTTAACTGACAGCCATTTAACATAAAAGTGAAAATGTTTTCAACATTGAGTTTTTAAATACTAGATATACTTACAGGGCACACATTACACAATAGGCAGTACACCAGAATTATCTCTCTTTAAAATCCCAAATCCTTACCACTGAAACATGGTTTGAGATGGCTCAGATTAGAAGCTTGTATCTTTTATTGCTGGTTAGTGGTCTATCATGCCCCAGGCTTAACACATCAATCTTCTTTTCCCTTGTTGCTAGTTTTATGTTTTTGTCTAAGTTTTATTTTCTATTGTTAAACATTTTGGGTAAATATATAGATTATTTCAATGACCAATTTTCTCTGCTTCTAGATCTTTGGTTTTCTTAACTTTGGAGTTTGGATTGGGAACCTGTGGTTCATCTACAAGGAGACTCCATGGTTTAAGCTGACAAGCAAACCACCTACCGAGCCAGGTACTGTGTCCGACTATGACCCACAAAAGGTCTAACGCCTGTCCTTTTCTTCTGCTGCTCTGCTGACTTGAGCCATTGAAAACGCATGTGTACTGAGGACAGTGGTCATACTAACTTCTAATTTAGTTTGTTTGCATTGCTGTTGACTGTGTTTTTTTTTTCTGTGATGTAGGTAGGGTGGGTAGGAGAGCATTGAACTTGTTTCTGTGATGTTGATATATGGGATTTGTTCTATGGGTAGACTAGCTTTTGAATGATTGTGTGAATCAGGTCAAATCAGCAAATGATGGCTGTTTCTCAGTATGTCACTGAATCTTGCTATGCTCTATTATTATTAATATATATATATATATAATCATTGTCTTGATACATTCCTCTTACTATAGCTTTGCAACAAACCACTTGGCTTCAGGAATAGCACCAGAGGCTGAATTGATAAAAATGAGGCAGTTTTTTGTTAGAGCTTATCTTGTCAGTAAATGAAATAGAAAAATAAGAAAGTTTTGTAATTGAACAGAACTGAAGTTTTAGCTAATGTTTAAAGATAATTTTAAATACCGGGTATCTTCAAACTTTGGCAGAAATACTATATTATCTCTTGAGATTTAATTAGACCTAATGCAACTATGTGTTTCTTATTTCAGTCTGTTTTTTTATTTATTTTAAAAATAATTACAGTTATACAAACTATATACACACATTCAAAGAAAAAAAACTCAATACTTGTTATATCTAATGATACATAATAATGCAAAGTGCAGTTCATCATGCACATTCAGCTCAGTTATCCCAATTACTTAGGCTTTAGTCTTTTAATAGTTAATGTCATCGATAGAAGAAGCTTTGAATATTATGACTAAATCAGTAATAGTATCTAGATGGTTTTAAGTATGCTTATCATATTGTTCATCAGTCTGTCTTCAGTTTTATTTTGCAACTGATTCACTTACAAATATGTGTGTGTGTGTGTGTGTGTGTGGACTTTACAAGGACTTGTCCTTGCTGCGGAGAAATGGCATAATTCCACAGCTTTAAACCTCATTTCTTAATTTTGTTTTTTGAGTTCTCTTTGGCACTGACTAACACTCTGTTAACAGATCATTCAGATTCCTAGAAAGAAATCCACAGGCAATATTTGACTATTATTTCATTGAAGCTATTGAGCTATGTTTTGTTTTTGTGTGTATCATACTCAGGAAATTAAATATTTTTTATTAGATGTAACAGTCTAGTGAATAGAGTTTCTTGCTCTGAGCTATAAATTGTGATCACTGGCACATAGAAATCTGAAATTATCACTGCATCTACTATGTAATGTGGGGTGGGAAGGAGTGCCAAAAGATATTTCTGAGCTCAGCAAAATTTTGCTTCATGAATGTTGTCATTGTAACCAGTGGTGCTACTGTCTTTCTGTGTAAGCTACTACTTGTAGGAAACAGTATGAGGAAATGATGGCTTTAAATCTCTGAATTTGAAGTCTTCTTACTCTTGTCCATAACAAGGTTTTCAATCAAACATATTTTTTTTTCACTCATATAGATTAAACAGAAGTTTGGATAAGTTTCAATTTTAGTGGGTTATTTCATTTTTTTTTTATTTAACCAGTGAGTAATAGAAATACATATCCATATGCTTATTCTCTAGGACCAATAAAAGTTATAAGTTGGCTTTGATAAGTGACTCTTTCTTCATGGATATACAATCACTCTACAAATGGAAATGCATTTTTTTGTTTTGCTTATTGTTGATGATTCTTTAAGTTTATGGTGAAGTGGCACTAACCAGGCCCAAGACAGGACATTCAGCTTAATCCCCAGATCATGAGTTAGACATTGTTGTTTACTTATGAAATCAAATAAACTCTGGACTCACCCCCTTTTTTCTTCTGTTTTACATCAGCCAGCACCCCCCAGTCTGTAGACAGCAGCATCAATCACATCTGAGACAACCCTTTTTTTTAGGATCTTCTTCTTTGAGGAGGACTTAGGCATGTGTGCACTAGACTAGTCTCTTGTGTGTTTGTGTCTCTACAGAATACAACTGTTTGTCTGTTACATTATAAATACATCATCACTAAATTATGAATTTCATTATGATTGTAATGCAAAGATTTTTTTTCTTTTAAATTGATTGCTAACATTTCAAAGGTTCCACTGTTAAGATTTTACAATTGACTAAAGTTTCAATGAATTATTTTTTTCTCTCCACGTTCTTACATTGCTGATTTATTGCAACAATTCTTTCAATGTATTTCACGATCTGATCAACACCTAGTTATTAGTCTTTTTAATTTTTGTTTATTTTATTCAACTGCCGACGTTCTCATTTCATGAGCTAAAAAAAGGAATATAAAAAAATAGTTTGTTGTTAAAAGACAACAAAGCTCACCTCCCCCTTTCTTTAAGACATAGATCCTCCTCAACTCTGTTTATCTTGGGCAGTCATTTGGAAATCCAACTAGAGTTTTTTGGCTTAAAAACTTAAATGCAATGCCAGGGATCTATTCTGGAAATTTGGGTCCTTAGATTTCAAGGTATGGCAGTAATTTCTGAACAGCACTATTCTGAACTAACATCTAAGTGTTGGGATGTATCTTTTTTTTTTTTTTGAGAACCCTTTGAAATGTTACTTTGTAATTGTGCTAACATCATAATTGCTGGTAAGTGTGGATTTTTGTTTGCGTTTTATTTTTTTTTCCGCCTTGAATTCTGTCCCACTTGGGCTCAACGCTCTGGTGCAGCATGTATGATGCTGTCCCTTTGACTGTGACAATGCTATGATGTATGATGTTATATTTCCCCCCTCAGACCAACATAGTCCTATCTCTGGGAATAACTACTAAGTGTAAAGTCAACTGTCAGCAGACGTCCCATATCTTGTGTAAGTAAACCACTTGTTGCCAACTCTACTCAACCCAACTTCCCCTCAGTTTTTGTTTCAAATACCATTTCAAGAATTTATTGCTATTGCAAAGTTAAGATCAAATAATTTAATGTAAATCTATATCATCTCTAGAATTACAAACACTTACTTTTTTTTTTTTGGTTTAAGAAAAAAAAATATTAAAGATTACTTTAGTTCAAATTTGTTTTCAAAACATCAAAATTTGCTTCAATGCTTTTTTGGATCTTGTTGCATGACATTTCCTGCTTTTGTTGAATTTTTATTTTCTGATTTTTTTTTTGGTGATTGGTTGTGTTTTGTTTTGTTTTTTGGAAGTTTTTTCAAGCTAAAAACTTTTTTTTTTGTATTTTTGAGTTGTTATTATTTAAATTTAGTTTTATGTGGGTTGATTTATTATTATTACAATAATTATTAGAGTTTGATTTGCAACAAATGTTGCATATTTCCTCAGATGTGATTTCTTGTTATTGTATGTTTTTGTACAAATTAAAAAATTTCTGCTAGTTTGTCGACCTGAGAAGCAAATCTTTAAATGCAAAATTGTATTAATATTGAGAAGCAAATCTTTAAATACTAAATTCTAATAATATTTTATCAACAGATGTATACACGTTAAAATGGTATTTAAGAAAATGGTGAATTCATTCTTTCTTAAGAGCATACTTTTCAGTAAATCTTTCCAAAGAATTATTGTGAAAATAACAAAAGGAATGAAAGGAGATACCTTAACTGGCAAACTTATTTGTTTTAAGGAAACCTGTGTGTTGTTTGTTTTTATTGTCTTTTAGTTTTAGAACTACTAGATATCGATACTCTGCATCCGCTGTGCATGTGTCTGCATGTCTGCCTCATCATGATCCACTGTTAGCATTGTGTGATTGCTTCATTACTCATTTGGAGCTTTTGTTGAAGATAGGCTTCAACTTTTGTTTTGTTCTGTTACCTCTACCATTCCTTGTTTTAACACAGTCCAATTCATATTCTATGTTACTAATGTATACAACTTATACTATTGCTATTTGCTTATGTAATGTCATGTTTAGAAAGGCTAATGTCAAGTATTAACTACATAGCAATGTTCAATATATTTGATTTAGTGTGTGTAAACAAAACGGATTAAAGAGAACTTGTATTTATTCCTGAACTCTGTCTAGTTGTTGGTTTATCTTTTAGTTATCCTCCACTTGTGTTTGTTTGTCTCTGTAGAGTTTGTGTCTTTTGGTTATCCTCCACTTGTGTTTGTTTGTCTGGACCAGTTCCTACTTCCAAAATAAGTACTGGACAAAAGTCTGTAATTTTTTTTTTGTTTATTCAAGTCAAAAACAGTTCATTTTTAAATGTTCCTTAATGGTCAAAAGGTTGGTCTATTGAGCTTAAAAAAGGAATTGTGTATACATTAAAAAAAATCAACTCTGTTGCTTAGTAGATGATATATTCTTTAAATTAAGGTATAGACCTACATAACCTATTGACATAACAAGTAACCAATGGAGCAATTCTTCATTTTCTTTTCCAACCTAGTCATGAATGAATAACCACTTAGGAGTCTCAATAAATATATTAAATTATATAACCCTTTTTGAAAATTTTTTTTTTTTTAATATTTGAACCATCTGGGCATTATATTGCTCCCTTATAGTCATGTTACACTTGTATTAGCCGATATAGTTAATTTAATAACAGAACGCATAACTTATTATAATTAGATCTTTTAAAAACTACTATACTACATAGGTATAGGGGGCAACTGTATTTCTTTTTAAGTTAGTAATGGCATATGAAAGAGTCTTTTAAATTATTATTTTTTGTTTGAATTTTCAATTATTGACTTCAAATATTGTGACACTATTTTTTTATTTTCAATCATAAAGGGATCATATATATATATTTTATTTTGAAAGGCCCTTGTTACAAAAAATGCATTTCAATTCACCATCTATTCCTTACAGAGCACTTACAATGAAAAGCTGAACTAATGTGACATACTTTTTTAGTCTGTTAGTTTTTATGCACACTAAAGTGAATGATTACTAACACAGAAACAAATGCACTTTTAAAGTTTAAAGATTTTATTGCATTGCATTTAGATTGCAGGCCAATGTTTCTGAACTTGCAGTACAACAAATCAAATGAGAAATAAACCTTTTTTCCCATAAAACCTGTTAAGAGATTGCTGAGGACAAACATCTTTGATTTTGAAAGTTCAAATTTTTAGTGGTGGACTGTGATCAAGTATATGGAACAAGATGTAATCAAGTGGCTGCTTAGTGCCACCATATGTGATAGACCCCTTGATAGTGCACTATACAATAGAAAATGTGGCAAACTTTTCGCTGATCACTCTCTGTGCACCAATGTTTTTCTATTTGAAAGGCACACTTTTACACTATCAGGTTCTTTGCATTATCCTTACAGAGTACTATCATTTTGTATTAACATGAATTTACTGCATTAAATTTTTTTTTGGTGTGGCTTTATTCAGGTAAGAATGGTGTTGCATTTATTTTTAAGACATTTCTTCTAATTGAACTGCTTAGATAAAAAAAAAATCAGTTTATTGTATTTAGAAGCTTTAATTTTGTAATGAACAGTTAGAATAACAAATTATAATCTAGTTTATGTTAGCTGAACAATGCTTCTGTGTTTTTACTTTTCACTATTAAGTAATGAACAGACCTATTAGAATTACAAATTGCTATCGCCAGAATATATAGGTGGTGATGTATGATTAAACAAAATGTCATGTTATTATTGCTAGAAATAAGCTGTTTCTCTCATTGGATGTTCCTATACATTGTTCCAGGTTATCATTGAGCTTTTCATGGTACAGCTTGATGCCAACTTTGAGCTTTTCATTGTCTCACATACTGCCAACTTTGAGGACAACAAGAATAATTTTTTTTTAAAGTTGAGAAGATCACCCTCACTTACACTAGCAGGAAACAACAGTTTATTCTTGAATTTTAACTCTTGCTTTGTAGGAATACATTTAGGTCTTGATGATAAGCTTAAATATGTACATTTTGAAATTTAAAAAAAAAAGAAATTATTAATTGCAAACCAAAATGATATTTATGAATAAGTAAAACTAATTTTGAGAAAGTTTAATTCTTGGTGCTGTGAACTGTTGTAAGTAACACAAGACATTTATCTTTGCTTACATTTTTTTTTGTTTATTGAAAGTATATCTAGAACTGCAACATTTAATGGCTTTTTTTTTCTAGGTATTTTTTATTTTCTAAAGGGTGTTTTGTTATCGTTTTGTAGCCAACTTTTTTTTTTTAAGGAAATAAACCACTCTAGTTATTTAGTGTACTGTAAACCTGGGTGTCTCTCTCATGTTAACATGGTCCCAAACTATTGTAGCTTATAGAGTCATCGTAAAAGTATGGTTTAGAGTATATATGTAAATTATATGGATAACTAAATGTATATATGTCAACCAATATTTGTCATTGTAAGTTCTGGTGCAACTAGTAAATGTCATTGATTTAACCATTTGTATATTGGCCAGATATCTGAAATGTCTCCATTTATTTTTTCTTTTGAAATATGCAGCTACTAATTAACTCATTTAGATTCAATAGGGGAGAAATTTTATTTGAATCATGTGTGTGGGCAATTACATTGTAATTTTAATATACATAAATTTATTGTTATATTTTGAGTTCATCTATACCCTGTTAGAAGCAATATCAATCCACAATTAGAGGCTGATTCTAGGTTTCAAATACAGAGCCATTGTCTCTCAGACCACCATTACATGTCTAGGCTCTACATGTTCATAAAACTGTTTCCCCTTGGTACTCAATAAAATAAATTTAGAGTTAATAAACTCAATCTGAAAGTGACATCATTCAAAAGATGTTTGAATTTAGACAGTGTCCAGTTACATCTTGACACATTGAAATAGGTTTAGTTCTTTCAAAGAGGGAATATAGAAAAACATTTTTTTTTAATTCATTTTAATCACTTGCCTATATAAAATACATACCATTATACCATTTATGTATATGTTACTATATAACAAGTCTTTTTTTTTTTAATTCTTTCTCAGCATCATTATTATTTGCACAGAGTTTATTTTTGTTTATTGTCTCAAGAAATAATTCAGAGTTGATGAGTCCAGACTAAATGTTTGCTCATTCATCCATCATCAAATGTCTCAGCTCTGAATAGTGTCAGCTTGACATTTTCAAGTATAAATACATCATTATTTTAAATAACTGTCAATTTGTTTTTTCTATGGACTCTCAATGTCATCAAATCATATTCAACTTAGAACTTGTTTTAATGTGTTGCCATCAGTGGCTGTGTGTCTAGTAGATGTCTAGTCAAAATCCAATCATTCCACCTGAATGGCTCCTCAGCTGATGCAATAGGATTGAAGCAGTTCTATATAATTCAAGCCATGTGTTGTTTGGTTTATTTGTGGATGTTTTGCAACTTATCAATAAAACATAGATTTAAAAAATTTGGTCTTTTTTTTTTCTTTCATAAAGTAATTGCTGTGGACTTAACAGTTTTGCATCATAAAGAATGTGATGAAATTAAATAGCCAACCTACAGGGGTAGTATACACTGCTATTTAGTGACTGGTGAACACTTCCTGTAAGACACAGTTGTCCCAATGGGGTGGGTGAGTGGTGTCCCAAGGGCAACAAAGAGGATTATAAAAAACAAAATTATCATTACATTTATTCATTTTGTGGAGAAACTAGATAATTTAAAAAAAAAAAAAAAAAAAGCTTATGATTTTAAAAGATTTATGCTGTTAAGTGAGATTTTAAATATATTATATAAATTAGGCTCCTGTGATTAGTTATTGGAAAGCGTGGTCGAGAGGCTAAGTGCGGCTTGAGCTTAGCTACCTAGAAGGGTGCTCGAGGTTCGACACCCGACTCGGGCAGAGTTGTGTTCACTGAGCGCCCAAAGGCAGCACAGGAAACCAACTTCTAGATACCACCCTCCCCCCACTGGTCCACAAATGAGATTGGACCAAAGCACACTGAACATGCTATAAGCATGAAAGTAGCGCTATATAAAAGCAATAATAATAATTGTCTAAAGCAAACAACAGAACATTTTTGTAATAAAAGTAATGAGAACCAGACACATCTAGGTTTAGCTGGGTTTTTATTTTGTTTTTATTCATATTTCTACCAATGACATGTTTATATTTAAAAAAAAAAAATAAAGCCAACAACAAAGCACTTGTGTCTATAAACACACCACTTGAGACACAATGGTTTAGCTATAAAAATACAAAGATGATCAAAATATAAAGATGAAATGAATTCAAAATAAAAATAATACCAATGGTTTCTGAAACATTGACAAGTGCTTTTACAAATTTCATTTGGTGTGTTCGTCCAATTCAAACACTTTCTGCTGCCTGACTTGATCATTAAAAATTCTTTCCAACATTGTAGACATACACAGTCAATGTGTTACAGCCTCATCCTCAAATGTACATACACAACAACAGGATCTTCTCCATACAGATCAAACATTCTCAAAGCATGCTTATTCTCCATCCTCCTCTTCATCTGTAAACATAAAACAAAAAAAAAAATATTGTAATGTTACTAATGTATGAGAGAATACAGTTAATCATTTTGTAACGTTACTAATGTATGAGAGAATACAGTAAATGATTTTGAAACATTTCTTTTACAAAGCTTATTCAGCTAATAAGTCATAATTAATTATTTTTAAACTAATGGAAATGTACCTAGCTTAGGGGAGATACTCGTGGTCCAGAGGCTAAGTGCTCTTAAACTTGGCCTTGCTTGGCTACCTAGAAGGGGGCTCGAGGTTCCACACCCGACTCAGGCAGAGTTGTTTACTAAACGCCTAAAGGCAGCACGGAAAACCAACTCCTAGATGCCCCCCACTCCCCGTCGACAAATGAGACTGGACCAAAGCGCTCTGACCTTTACATCATCTTCCCTATAGATCGCAAGGTCTGAAAGAGGAACTTTTACTTTTTCTCTTATAACCTATACAGAATAATTTTTCTGTCTTAGGCCTGTCAGTTCTAAGATTTATCAAATTCTGTATGGAATCAATACACTGAATCTTAAAAAGGAAACAGGAGAGAACTGAGAGAATAATATGCTCAATGAAATCTAGTGAACATTATTTCCTCAAGAAAATGTGTACAGAGTTTAGTAACTTTAATTTCTGTGAAAATATTAACTAAAATTTTCACTTCTGCTCATACGTTTTTCAGTTTTAATTCTAATACATTTAGATCAAAGCCTATATGTCACAATATCAAATTGTACTCAAAGTTAAGTAATGACAAAGAAAAATATACTTTGTAAGTAGCATTTAGTAATGCGAAGTGAATACTTCACATTTTCAATAAAAACAAAAGCAAGGAGTTCTGACTTTTAACTCCCATATAGACATGAAGTTGTCAAGTAAAGGAAACTCATCGCACTAAAGTTTGTCTGCAAATCTTACCTTCTTCCTCTCCTTCTGGATCATCATCATCATCCTTCTCATCAACGTAGACTTCTGGGAATGAAACAAAATGACATTAATAACTCTTTTTACCATCCTTTTGTATCACATAATTACAATTTATTTTTAATAATGCAAAATATAAATTAGGATTTTAACACCCGGAAAAAATAAAAGTTAATGCAACCAAAGAATGAACTTTACTATTACACTACATGTGGACTATCAGAATGTGTACACCAATTAAAACATCTGCAATCAGCAACACAAGGTTAGGGTTAGTCAGCAACAGAAGTCTTAAGAGCATTTACCTCAAGATACTATATATATATATAGTTCGTCCATCGTGGTTCGATGATGACCACTTTGTCATCCAGTGGGCTGAGGGCTTTGCACTGGGGTTCTGTGCCTCCTCATGTGGCTGGTGAGACCTATGCGAGCCCGGAATGTTCGGCCGCACTCTGGGCAGGTAATTCCAGCTGGAGCTAGTGTCGTTTGCCTTGCTTTCCTTCTCTGGCGTTTTTCTTTCGCAAGCGTTGTTCTTTTTTCCTCAGCGACCTGTGCGCCGGAACTCACAGCGCGGCGCCATGATGCTCTGTCATGTGCCTCTGTCTCCCAGGTGCCTGGGTCAATGTTGAACTCCTTTAGAGAAGCTTTGAGGGTGTCTTTGTAGCGCTTTTTTTGACCACCTTGCGAGCGCTTGCCTTCTCTTAATTGGCCATACATGAGACGTTTTGGGATGCGGTGGTCCTCCATCCTGCACACGTGTCCTGCCCATCGCAGCTGGGACTGCATCAGGATTGTGTGGATGCTTTTCAAACCAGCTCTTTGAAGGACTTCAGTATCTGGCATTCTGTCCTGCCATTTGACATTTAGTATTTTTCTTAGACATGTCATGTGAAAGTGATTTAGATTCTTGGCATGTCTTCTGTATACTGTCCATGTTTCTGAGGCATAGAGCAATGTAGGTAGGATGACGGCTCGGTAGACCCCTAGCTTAGTGTTTGTGGTGATACCACGTCTGTTCCAAACATTGTTTGATAGTCTGCCATATGATGCACTGGCCTTGGCGATGCGAAGGTTGATTTCGTTATCGATATTTCCATTTCTGGAGAGTGTGCTGCCAAGATATGTGAATTTGTCCACTGCATTTATATTTATATTTATACTACTGGTAACCAAAAAACTGAGAACATGTATTTTAAACATACCTTGATCCTCCTCACTCTCATCTCCAATAACAACAGCTGATCCATCTTGTTCATCATCCTCTTCATCATCCTCATCTTCTTCATCACTATTAAAGTAAATGAAACGGGTTAAAATTTCAGATAAACAATATCCAGTTCATATCGAGCATATTTCTTTGCAAAATTAAAGCAACATAAATGCTCGGTATTAGAAAAAAAAACTAACTCTCACCTCTCTCCGTGTTCACTGCTTGCTCCACCTTCAGAGGCTAAGTAATACTGTAAGGGGTTGGGCCACATGTCATCTTTAATCACCTAAAAGATACAGTTTAAAAATACTAGTTAATTACCCGGTAAAGTACTTCAACTACCTATTCAGCTAAAGATATATCTCTACAGCCAGAAACAAAAGCAAACATTTTATTCTCACCAATGGAAAAGAATGTTAGGTCAGTAACTACCTAAATATTGAGGTACTTAACGCTTTGACTCGAAATTATTTTCCACACTTGGGTGGAATTAATGCTTCACACTTTTGGGGTGTGAAGAAAGCTTTGATTAAACTTGTATAACTTTTTTGTTTTTTTTTTAATTAGAAAATGATATATTTGGTATAGAATTAAAGGGGGTAATGCATGTCATTTTTATATAGCACAAAGTCATTAAAAAAATTAAATACTGGTATTAATTTTTGAAATTTTAAAATAAAAACATAATGACTTCGAATAAGCCTCATGATATAGATCTAGACATGATCTTAGACAAATTTTATGATTCATATTGGAAATATAAATATTTTTTTTTTAATCATATTTATCCATATTGTTACAAAACATTATAGAGAAAACTCATCTAAAACACATAAAATGGAAATTTTGTGCTAATTATCCATGTCACTACTATTGGAAAAATGAAAACTGATCACTATGGACAAGTCTAGATTAGAAATAATCTAGGAATATTATGAGTCAAAGCTTGGGGGAGCTACCACCTTCTACCAAGCGCGTCCCCAGGTGGCGGATAGGGGAAAGACCCTTAGATATAAGGGTTAGCTGTGAATACCAAATAAACAGCCGTGGACCAACTGGTTTGCAGTCATGGAGGATGAGGTGGAGTATTCCAGTGGTTAGAATATTTGCTAAAAACATCTCAGAAATCCAGGGAAATGATTGCAAAAAGCGAGTATAGGGCGCTCTAACTCTAAACCCGGGTAGATGAAGCTCGTTAGCTAGGGATAGCAGTTCATCTAGGAGAGAAAACTCCGAAAATAAACACCTGCTGCCTTGCAGTTGATCTTGGATGATCAAAGGCTATGGGAGCACACCCAGAAAGAAAAGCAGGCTGAAGTCGGAGTCAATGGGCCTCCTGGCGCATAACACATTGACACGCAACCTCATCTATGTTGGAGTTCAGTAACGATTCTAATAGATGTGGCGTCCTGCCTGTGGAATCCCGCCGCGCAGGTAGGGGGCCGGGCTCTCCGCCTCGAAGGAGCCCACACAAGCGAGCTGGTGGTTCTTCTATCTCTGCCTGTGGAGCCAGGAGCAGGGACAAGATATCTGCCCATGTGGAGTGTCATCAGAGAATGCAGACCACGTCCTCCAAGACTGCGCTCTTTACCAAGAGGCCCGACTAAGACACTGGCCCCAAAACACCCCAATAGAAAGAAAACGGTTCATCTCAGATATTGGTGTAGTGATCTGAACCCTCCAACATAACAATGAGAATGAAGAAGAAGAAGAATGAGTCAAAGTAGAAACAGAATTATTATTTATGATACTTATTCATATTTCCACCCAACTTTATACGTATGATTATTCAGAGCTCTTTATCCTACATCCCTATCAGTCATAACATAAATCGAAGACCTCATTTAAAAAAAAAATCTTTCTCTGTTAAAAAAAATTAAAAGAAGGGAATTTCAGATGTTTAGCAAAGGGAAATTTTCCAAAATAATGTTTTAAGCACTGAAAAACATATATTATATGGTACAGAAAAAAAAAAACGGAAAAATAAATTTTAAAACACCCACATTGCCAGTGCTGATCCGAGCTTTACAGCTGGGTAAAATAAACAATGGGAGCATCATTACAGAGTTAAATGGAATATCCACGAAGCTTGGCAAAGACAATAGAAATAACTTATTAGCTATAACTCTATCAATTTTACCTCGGCTATCTCATCAGCATTAGGATCTGTATTGTTAGTAAACCAAGTGAAAAAACTCAGAGCTGGCTCAATCTTTCTTTTGCGCCCATTGGTTTCAGATGCAGTTCCCTTAGTAAGATCTTTCCCTTCTTTCCATTGAATCTCAGTGGATTTAGACTGTGGTTCCCCTGAACTGGCTAGGTGAAACTCTTTGACAAGTTTCTCATTAGTGAAATATGGGTTTTCTTTAAATGTAAATGTTACTTTGTAGCCCGACTTTATATCTTCAAACTCCTCAACATCCACCTGTAAAAGAATACAATCATAAAAAATGCTTTAAAGTAGAGCACAATCCAGAAAGCTATGATGTGGTGACTTGAGATGATCAACCAACTTCTAAGACTATTTTATACAGCAAGCACACCCGGGTTCCAAAAGTTTAACTAGGCTGTTTTTTTTTTAGAAAGTTTTAATATCAACTCACTCTGGTAAAAAAGTTTGTACACAATATTTCTCCCACACCCATTCTCAGATCAAATTGAAAATTTAGACAATCATTTTCATAGACAAGACATGAATCAATAAAAAAACAAAACAACATAAGTCAATTAATTACTAGTAATTAATTATATTTTTATATACCAACAAGGGAAATTAATCCTTCTGTATCGTCAGATACTGCTAAATATAAAGGGTTTAGACTCCCCCTAAAGATAATTAAACCCGTTATTTCTCCTGCGCCCATTCTCCAATCAAGTTGAAGTTGAAACTTACATTTATTTTACCTTACAACAAAAGATAAATCGATTGAAAAATTAACCAATTAGTCAAGTAATTATTAGTAATAAATATGTTTGTTAGGAATAGAATGAGAGAAATATTTTCAAATGTCTACAATTTTTAGAGATATAGTTATAGCTGCAGAGTTGTTTCCCTTAGATGAGCTTTTTATATATTTATTTCACAAATCAGAATAAATGAGATAAAATATCTTGCCTGTCTTTCCCTTGTGTTCTTTCCATAATTATTGAGTATCATTACTTACATTTGTTAAGCTCTGGATACAGTCTACTTCTTCATTGGTCAAGATGGCAGATATTTGTGGGTGATTGGTGAACTAGTTTACAGTCAAGAAACATAACCAACATAGTAGTAATAATAGAAGAACATGCATACTAATATTCACAAATCTATGGGTTTTTTTTTTATTTAAATTAAGAGAATAAACTAATAGAATATTTTAAATATAGTTATCATTGTATGAAATTATTCCTATCTGATTGTGTTGGACTAACATAAATTAGCTATAAACAGAAATAGTATTAATTAAAATTTAAATTAACCTAAATAATTTTCATGACTTGATTAAATTACATGATAAGCTTGCATCAGCATTTCCCACACGATTACATTTTAAAACTATGTTACAGTAGACAGAAACCTAGAAAGATAAAATAATTGAAAGTGCTGATACATTTTGGATTTTGGGATCTGCTATGTTCTGCCAGGGTGTATCACTGTGTATTGCAAGCTGTCTAAGGGAGGCTAAGGATCACTGGCTCAATTTTTCCTCATGGTTGACTCCAAAAGCTTTTCCGATATAAGGGTTTCTTTCCCTGCTGGATGGTTAGTCAGCCAATGCTAGCCTGTCCAAAGAGGGTGCTAGCTGCTCGCCCTTGTCACCTCTGTCGGTTACATTGTTCCTTCAGTCAATACTTGTCAATAATTAGATCATTAGATTTACTAGATTGTTATACCTTAAAAAATTCAAATCTAGATTCTAGATCTACTTGATCTAGCAATAAAAAATGACAGATTTTACATAGATCTATATATCATATTCATCCATGAGTCATGAGATATTACAAATTGAAATAATATTATATATAAATTATAAATACAAATAATTCAAATATGATAGATATAGAATAGATGTCATCAGGGGCCTAGCTACGGATTCAGAGGCCTGGGGGGATCTACCTCTTTGGTCAGCCCTGCATTTTGACTTTCGATATATGACATGACAAAATGTATGCAAAAAATATATAAGCCCAAGATCAAATTGGTTCAGTATATCAGTAAACTTAAAAAAAAAAAAAAATCATTCAGGAGACTCTTTTAATGAACAATACCGTTTTTTTTATTAGCTAAATAATGCACACGTGACAAATCTCAATTCATATCGCTTCAAGTCCTGCATTCTGTGCAGCAAATAAATCTATAACATCATCTACATCGATGCTTTCTAGTATTTGTGACTTCACTGACATTAAAGCCATGATAAGCCTTTCTTGCGTCATTGTGCTCCTGGGATAGTTTTTGATAAACTTGAGCTTTGAGAATGACGCAATGGAAGTGGCCTGAGTTATCGGTATTCGGAGGAGGTTGCAAGGTTTGAGCACAAGTAATTACCATATGAAGCCTGTTTCCGCAATATGTCTATTGTGTATTGTATTACTGGTTTGTTGATGAAAACTGCTCGTACATCAATGACATCATTGAACGAGCAATTTGCCATTTATTTCATCATACAAACAGGAAAAAGTAACGCAGTTTGTCATAAGTGTGTCACCATCCAACAGGTGTCTTGGTTCAAGAAGAAACCAAAAGTATCCATTTTTTTCCAGCCTTTGTAATCTCTAATCCCCATATGAAATCTGACCAGCACTTTTGTTGCAACACGTTTGAATCGCAGTTCTATTGAGAGTCCTACATTAGAACTCAACTTCCCATAACGCCTTTTCTTTCTTCTGGTTGTTTTGATTACAGGGAATCCAAAGTATTCACTACCTTATTTTGCTTTTTCGTTGGAATGGGGGATCAGTTTCGTCCGTTTCCCATCATTTTGCAGAAAGCCTGAATGGGTTTCAATTTATTTATTGTTTATGTTTTGAGCTAAATCAAAAGTATTGAGGATATACATAAGTGGAAATGATCCATGTCTTGCTATGCTCGAGTATAGAAATACTCGGATAAGCATCACAACTGCTGATGAGTAGAAGACTCAGGGACATTATTCCAACTGATCCCAAACTTTTGAAACCATCGGTAACTGAAAATGCAGAGACATAACTCAATGAACGACAGATAAAAAGCAAAGTGAAATACGATGCAAAAGCAAGACTACATAAAGATTACTCTGTCGGAGAGAAAGTGAGAGTTCGTCTAGGACCTAGGACAAACATGGCAGAAAGAAGTTGTCATATTAAAAAAAAAATTCCTCACCCAGATCTTACATCATAAGCAAGCGATGGGAAAACATACAGAAAAAATCAACGTTTTTTTAACAAGAGTTTCGATGAAGATTTCTCTGGGTACTATGATACCGATGAAGGCAACGAACAGTAAACTGTTAGAACAAACGAAACAGTTATAGACCAATGTCTAGAGAACCTGTTGTGCCAGTCAGGACAACCAGAAGTTTTGTTGAATTGTTGAAGTTCCTAGTAGATATCAGTCTTAAGAACTTTAAAAGGAAGGGTGTGATAATAACTTCAAAAGGAAGGATCTGTGGGGTTAATTTGGGAAAAAAAAGTTGAACAAATTCATGTACACTTCCAAAAAAGGTGACAATTGTTGGATATATCTAAGCGGAATGAAAAGCTGCCAGGTTGAAAGAGTGATTATTTATCAGAGTTCAGAAATATTACTTTTGGATTTATGCCTAACAGACGTATCCACAGGCCAGACCGACAGCCACTAATTGTGGCAGCGTTATCATAGGTTTAACCAATGTGTCACGCTGTTTTGTAGCCCCACCCTGGTCAACCCAAATAATGGACAATTCTAGCATTATTAAGAATAACTATTGGATCTGTAATACTGGAATTCGCTGTATATCATACAGTTTTATTTGTGGCGAGTAGCGCTTTAAAGGGTGGTAAGTGGGGCAGCCGCCTCAGGCCCCCTAATTGAGGGGGGCCCCGCGATCGGAATTTTTAATGTCACAAACTTAATCACCATACATTTTCCTAATAAAATCAGATTGGATGTCGATGTTAATATATGAAATAAATAATTTATTTGGCTGCTTCCGCCTATGTTATTTTTCCCAATAGGCTATGGCCATAGGAGTAATTTTTTTTAAGTTGAAAGAATTTTCTTTATGCAGAACAATTACAATACAGTATATATATAGCACTTAGCGCGGCCAATAGTAAGCCAACAAGAGCTACGCAATGTTCTATGTTTTGTAACAAAAATAAGGAAGGCCCACAGCGTTAAGGCGGACATACTGTCTTGTTATTGTTACAGCGTTAGAGACGGATTTGCCGGTTAGCGTGATGTGGTACGGTATATATAGTTTATCCTTATGGCTCAGGGCAGGGCCCCTCACATGACACTCGCTCAGGGCCCTGCTAAGGACGCCCCTGTTCGTGACAACAAAGAGAGTAATATTCTTAGTTTTTGCTGCAAGCACATGTTTGATCTCTTTTGAAAGGAAAATAAATCAGCAACAAGTCTATTAAAGATTTGCATTTTAAAATTTTATGTAAAACTAACTTTAACTTTTCTCTGTCGGAAAAATATTTTTAAAATGTCAACTAAGTCAACATACTGATAGATCTAGATTTAGACTTAGTCTTTGTTATAAATTTAATCCATAAATGTTGAAAAAAAGACACATGTTGACACTATTTGCCAATCAAATATATTAATTTATGTATTTACAAACATATTTCGGACATCCGTTTGGGGCCCCACCCTAAGTGGGGGCCCAGGGGGATTTTCAAAAGCTCCCCCTTCCTCTTAGCTACGCCACTGCATGTCATCTAAATAATCTTCTTAATAATCTAAGTCCTAAGTAATACTAATAGTAAAATAAATAGTAAATAATACTAAGTCTAAGTCTAAGACTAATCATGACTAATGCATGGTCTAATCTAGCATTTTAAAAAGGATACTGCAGTCCACCAGAAATTTGGTATCTTCTGAATCATTTCATTTCTTTTGCTGTAGTGTGGCCTTCTCAGTTTGTTATACTTTTGTTCGACGCTGAGGATTTCTTCACTTGCTTTTTCATTCAGCGTGTCGATGTCTGTCTGACAAGCGTCAATATCCTCGAGTGCGGTTTGGGTTACGCTGACATCTAAACTATTTTCATTTGTTTCAAGTTTAGCTTCTTTCGCTTTAGATGCTGGCATTTTAATGACTTATTTAAAATTATGATAGTATGCAAATTAGGCTAGTCTCGATCTAAATTCTAGACTCCAAGTTACAATGTACACTACAAAAACAATGAAAAAAGGAAAGCACAAACAATGCTATCTACACTTCCTTTTTTCTCGTCTTTCGTTACTTTTTCCTCGTTAGTTTTCATACGCCAAATTGTAGACTGAAGTAGTGCGGCAACAAAAGCTTGCCAGGTACGTTCGAAGGAAACGTATTTGAATTCTTAATACATGTATCTTATCTTCTCATTAAAATGTGTTGACTTGTTTGTATATAGGCCTATTTATTTATTAATTTTATTTTTTAAAGAAGGTTTTTTTCTGTAATCATGTCGTAAAGTTCATTAAAATGTTAATGATTTAATATTCCCCAAAAGTTTTTATTTAATTACATTGTTTAGTCTATAGCTAAAAACCAAGCATGAATTTTTCATTTTTATTTTTAATTTTCTAGTTACAAGCATAGGCTCAGTTATTTCATGAAAAAATATTCGCTTATTGAAATAATATAGGCTATAATATATTGTTCTTGTATTTTATAAATGCTTTATCTTATATAATACAAGCGTTACTTTTAAAAAAAAGAAGGCAGGCCTATGAAAATAGCTGAACTAATCCTTTATATTTTTTTGCTGCATAAAAATTTTAACAAAGAGATTTTTTTGGTACGTAGATCTAATTTATTCGCGCCAGTTGGGTCTAAACCAGTGTCAGTGTGGACTCTTGTCTGGCACTTTAAAATTTGTCGGTAGGCTTAGAATTGAAAAACTTTTAAGCTTCCGCGGCGGATGAAATAAAAATATTGCGCCTGCGCATTTCAGTGTATCATTTAAAGTGGATTATTTATGATAACCTCTTTCATTGGTTACCGGGTTGGGGAATCCTCCCAGAAAAAAAATATTTTGACCAATCAAAAAATGTCTCTTATTGTGTTTATTGACCAACATTTGGCAGGCCTAATCAAAATGGCCGACGATCAAAAAATTTGTTTACAAAACGATAAAACAACATTTGATAGTGTCACGATTTCACAAAAAGATTTCAGTTTACAAAATGATGAACTTTCATTTACTTTAGATAATGTAAAAGACACTCACTATTTATCAAAAGGAAGTGAATTTATTGTCAATAATACTGCAGAATGTGTACCAAAAACACTGGCAGCAGACTCCGAAAACTCCGGCGATTCCTCCAAAGTGAGACATGTGTTTAGTCACGTAGGTGACGAAAGAAGTCAATTGGAGACATTTTTCAACAGTGACAACAATGAGGAGGATAACAATATACTCTCAGGGCAGAACTCAAAACGTTTAAAACTGCAAATACCTCAAATATGTTTCTATAACAATAGTAATAACAATTCATTTCATGCTATTCATGCAGTATCTCCCCAAACTTGTGAAAATCCAAGCCCAGAAGGTAAACGAAAGCGTATTCAACATGATTATCGTAGATTGTCAAGTTCTGGTTATGTCGATGATTATGAAAAGGGTAAAGATACCCGCTTTACATCACCTACAGATGCTGACATCTTACCGATTTCTCCAGGAAGAAGCAAAAGTGTCTCACCTAGAACAAAATCCCCAGTGCAAAGCTTAAAAATTTCATTACATTCATCTGAACAAATAGGTAGGCTAAGACTAGGCTAAGTATTATTAGCCTAATTAAATTCAAAATTGACAATACTTTAACTTTAATGTTTTTTCCTAATTAAATCTAAATTAAAATTGAATGTAAGACTGCTTTATTATGGAACACCCCTCTTTCAAGTCTTTTGCCTCCCATATTGAACACCTCACCTTTAAACCTTATTTTTATCAATTAATCATCTTAATTTTGATGGTTTTTAAAATTGATAATGTGGTAGTTTGATGCGCGATTGATTATTATTATTTTTAACATTTATATGTATACTGTAGATCTATATCTAAAAACCAGAGGAAACACTGCTACAGCACATCCTTGTTTTACACTGCTTACAGCACATTATCGCACAGCACAACGCTTTTAGGGGTGCCACGTTTCTTCCTTTCACTTCACTGACCAAAGGTTTAGAACTCACTCCCCATTGATCTCAGACAGACAACATGCTGCACCACTTTTAAGAAGAACATTAATACCTATAGATCTGTTTAGAACTTTTATTAGATTATTAGTTTGTCATGTCTCATGTTAGTGTTTGTAATGTTTTTACAGTGCCTTTAGCCTACATTTTGTTTGTTAACAGCGCTTTATAAATAAATTTATTATTATTATAATGCATTTATTTGGGAGGAAGTTTTGGCGGAACGTCAAAAAGGATAAAACTCATGTGTGGTAAATATATAATTAGCTATAGTAGAGAATTTTAATGGGGGAAATTTTAATTGCAATTTTTCTTTTCTTTCTATAGCTATAAACAAGGCTGAGAAAGTTAAAGAAATAGAGACTAAAGCAAACAGTCTTCAGGCGCACAAGCTACCTATTAGCAATAGTGATCTACCAGACAAGACTTTAGAGTTACCCATAAGCAACAAGAAACACCACCATCATCATCATCATCACAGCCATCACCACCATCAAGGAAACCATAAGAAGCACTCGGCTAAAAAGCAAGAATCTCCAGGCGATAACTTGGATGGAGAGCGTGAACTGTTGCAGCTCTCACCTTTAAAAATATTGATTCGGGATCCTTTGAAAGCAGCTTCAAAATCAGCTGGTGCTTGCTTGGCGGAGGATAAGGGGAAAAACTCATCAAATCATACCTCATGCAATAGTTGCACATCCAGTGATGCCAGCAGGATAAGTGATAATGCCCCTGCTGCAGACAGTCGTGTAAATGCAGATAGTGCTTTGCATATAGACAGCCACAGTATAGTTTCAGATTTCACAGCAGAAGTAGAAACTTCCAAATCACTACCTTCAGAAGAGAATAGAAATCAGGTAGAGAATCCCACACAGCTTAGCCTTCACAATCCACTGGGCTCACAAGAAGGAATGAAGGTTTCACTTGATGAGAGCCAGGAAAAGAAAATGATTCCTCTTGAAACCAATGGACATATCATAGAAACTAAACCAGAACTGTTCTCTAAAGAAGAACCAGTAAGTGACATCACTTCTAATTCCTTAAATAAATTACACTCCCATGCAATTAAAACAGATGTATTTAATAGTGAACAAAAGACTTTAATTAAGCTAGAAGTACAAGATTCTCAAAATAGTAGTTTAACTGCTGAGATAAAATGTGATACATTTGCTAGCAAGCAGCTATCCAGCCATTGTAAAAATTCATTAAGCAATATCAAAGCAATAGAACAGCAGTCCAGTGAAATGAACAAAAAACCAGATGATAAGAAAATGAAAACATCCATGTCGAACGGTGACTCAAAACATGTTTGCAACAAACCTGTTGATTCTTCAAATAAAGAAAAGCAGCATAAACATTTATCATCCAAATCAGATCTGTCCAAATGTGAGTCCAGCAGCCACCACAGTGACAAGCACAAATCTAATTTAAGCAGAGAGCATAGCTCTACGAAATCCTCCTCCTCTTCATCCAGGTCACACTCGTCAAAGACCTCTAAAGATCATAAGCATTCAAACTCAAGATCTTCAAGGTCAAGGGAGAGCAGAGGTGTTCAGACAGACTCATATTTATCACATGATTCAGTTTTGCCTAAAGAAGGTCAAATGACCTACTCCCATTCGCTCTGTCGCCTCAACTCTGGCACAGACTATTTTCATGACATTATTCAACCACGTTTTAGAAAGTATATCTACGTTGAAAGGCACACTAATGGAGGTGCTTTTGTGCTTCATGCTTATCACGATGAGCTTGCCGAAATGGACAGCAAAACTTTAGAAGACTTTGTAGATCATTATTTTGATCTTGTATTTGGAGAGGTGGTAGAAGGAGAAAGCAGATTTGTCATGGGAATCGTGCACAGTGCTGCTAGGCCTATGCCTGATTTCTTGGATTATTTGGTGGATCGTTATCCACATCTTTCAGTCAAAACTGGAAATAAAGGAAAGTCTGATATAGAGACAACAACTTTAGAAAAATTCAGAGAACAAGTAAGTTTTTTTTTTTTTCTTTTTTAAAGTGAAGCTAACATTTGTTTTTGTTTTTTTATGTTTTTATTTTTTAATATATATATTTGATGAATATATCACAAGTAGGCCTATAAAGAAACAAGTAACATTAAGGTATGAAGAAAAGTAGAACAGAAATATGATTCATACATCTATTAACACTGTCAGATCTTGTATAAACAGCATAAATTTCCTAAGTCTCTTATTTGTGAAATTTACATTATGTTGATTTTGATAAACTCAGTGACATTTAAAACCCAACTTTTCTTTTGTATTGATAATTAATGCAACTTAAACTTAAAGAGATTTTAAAAAAAAACCTCCCTTAAAACAAAAACTAATTTTAAACAAATCACACAAGTTTAATGATAAAAAGCATTTGGTTTAAAACATTTTTTAGTGTTTAAAAATTAACTTGAAAAAGAATTTAAGGTTTGTATGTCAAATATTTAGTACGAAAAATAGAGCATCATCCAGGAAGTGTAAATAAACCATTGTTTGTACTCAGTTTAACATTTCTTAAAGGTTTGACAAGTTTTCTTTATAAACATACACACACAACATATATATTATATATATATATATATATATATATATATATATATATATATATATATATATATTATATTATATTATAT
>JADKLZ010000687.1:33112303-33129652 GCA_021533235.1 Biomphalaria straminea | reverse complement strand
CCCAGTAATTCTATATATATTCTCTTTAGACTTTTTTAAAAGCCAGGTTCACCATCTCATTTTACTCAGACATAATGGTTTTCTCTTCTATGGATTCAGAACCCATTGAAAATTAGTTTTCACCAAGTATAAATCTTCAAATTTTTTTTTATAAGATTAAAATTTTTTTAGTTTTATATTCTGGTAATACAACATTACAAATAAAAAGGATGCATGTCTGCAATGCCATCTTTAAACCAAGAAAAGCATCATAAAAAAAATGTGGTTTGATAGCTGACTATTTTTTAGCATTTTATGTCTCGAGATAAGATTTTTTTCCATTTGCAACCTCTCTTCTTACTAAAGAGGTCAGTCTTTGATATACAACTGCAATCTGTAAAAAAAAATATGATTTTATACATTTTCTAAGACTAGAGATTCTGGATTTAAAAATTTTATTGACAGGGACTAAATATATTAGTCATATAAAAGTGTCTGTTCCTAATTTTTAATTGTTCTTATCGTTTTTACAAAGATAAAATGTAATTATGAAATGCTCTTGAAAGTCATAAAATCAAAGATAATAATAGTTTAATCAAGGTAAATTTGGAATTTCCAGTTTTATTGCACCAATGAGTCATTTTTAAGTTTTAGGACTATGAATGTGAATGTTGATTGTAACATTGGAAAATCCTTTTTATGAATCTGAAATCCATGCATGTCATTATTTTGTATGACAATTCACTAAAACCCAAATGTTGATATCCTACATTTGTGCACATTTGGAGTTAGTACTGACGTCTTGATAACTCATTTTTTTGGTTGAAAAAGAACTTTACAGCAACATGAACAAATTGTTTATCTAAAAATTTTGATACATCTACATCTGTTTTTTCCAGATTGATCAAACCTACAAGGGAGGCGTGTTTCGTGGGGGTGGTCTTGACCAGGTCAGTCTTGTCGGGACAGTCAATGAAGAAGCTGGTGATTTTTTCCCCGAGCTACTTGACACACTTGAATCAGATCCTTTCATTAGAGCTGTGACACCATGGGGTCGTCTTTCTAAAGAAAAGATGGCATCTCGTAAAGAAAGTGATGATGGCCCCATTTTATGGACCAGACCTGGTGAACAGATGATACCACCCGCTGAAATGTCCAAATCTCCCTTGAAAAGAAAAAGGTATGGTTTAAAGCAATAGCAATTTTCTTTTAACTGATGGACTAGTTAATTAAACAAGTTTAATTTAAAAAGTAATGAAAGTGGAGGGCTTGTGTTTATTAAACTCTGGTACATGGAGAGAATGTGGTTTGGGGATTAAGGTCTAGTAGAGCTAGTATTAAAAAAAATTTTTAAATGTTGTTTCTACATTCCAGGGGAGCTAATGAATTAAAAAACTTGCATTATTTACCACGTGCATCTGAACCTCGCGAGTTTCTCTTTGAAGATCGCACTAGATGTCACGCTGATCATGTTGATCATGGGCCAGAGAGAAGAACCACAGCTGCTGTTGGCATGTTGAAAGCAGTCTATAAAAGGGGAGATAAGTAAGTACTTTATTCTAATCATCATGGGAAGCGTGGTCAAGAGGCTAAGTACGATTGAACTTGGCTTGGCTTGGCTACCTAGAAGGGGGCTGGAGGTTCGACACCCGACTAGCAGAATTGTGTTTATTGAGCGCCTAAAGGCAGCATGGAAAACCAACTCCTGGATGCCCTATATTGACATTGAAATTCATTCTACTGGAGAAATTTAAAAACACTTTCACTCTTTGCAGAAAACAACAGAAAATTGTTTAATACCAAGCTAGTTTTCATGATGGTCACATACTGAATGGGATAGGTGGTTAAATAGAGCAAACATAGGAGTAGAGGATATTCTGGGTTGTTACTTGGTATCATCCCCTTTTTTTAAGACAAGAACAATGACCAGTCACTTTTTCTCCTCCACAGCATTCATCTGCCTTGTCATTAATACAATTATAACACAAATATTGTGGTTTTGCTATCCATTGGGGACACAACAGTTATTGTTTTAACTAGTGTGTTGTTACCTGATTTTTGTTTCTTCTTGTTGAGGAAGGTTAAACATGTGCTTACATTTTTATTTTATGAAAACATTTCCTAACATAAATAACATTAAATATTCGACTAAAGTTAACATCAATTGGTTTATTTCATTTTTTTTTCCCTCTTCAAGTGAAGAGTTTCATCCTCCAGAAGGTCGTGTTGTCAAGGATGTCATCTGTTTTCATCCGGGGGACTTTCTCCAGCTGTCTGACCTTCTCCAGCTTGACCTCCATGAGCCACCAGTTTCACAGGTTGGTTTCATGCTAGTCTGTTGTTTTTGTGTAAAACTCTAGTGGGCATAGTTTAATATATCTTTAACATAATCTTTCTTTACACACAAGCCAATTGCTTTGTTTTTTGGTTTTATTTTTCAAAGCAAGTTAATTTGTGTTATATAATATATATATTTTGTGTATGCTATATTTTCTGTATAGAATGTATGGCTATTTGATGGATTGTACACATTGATAATAAATTTAAAAGTGAAGAGTAAGTTATTTAGTTTCTGTTACTTTGTTGCAGTGTGTGACTTGGGTGGAAGAAGCGAAGCTTAACCAGTTAAGCCGGGATGGGATACGTTATGCACGCATACAGCTGAGAGACAATGACATCTATTTTATTCCCCGAAATGTCATACACCAGTTTAGATCTGTCTCGGCCGTCACCAGTATTGCTTGGCACATTAGGTAACTTTCAAATATAATTTTTTTTTTGTGTTGTTGAAAATTAAATTGTTCATTGGTAGAAGATTTCATGAACAGTGGTTAAGCCAGAGATGTTGTCTAAAGATAATAAGCAGAATGAATGTGGAAACTATGGACACTTGGAAATAAAAGTAGTTCCCTACATATGCACTTGTTATTGTTGTTTCTTCTTTTTTCACTATGCTGGGCCGGTCCTACTGGTTGCGGGGCCCTATGCGAAATGGATTGCGCGGGCCTAATTTGGGTTGCGTTAAGGATAATAAGTGAAAATTAAGATTTTGTATTAGAAAAATAAAATCATCTTTGAATTTATTTATACTTTATACTAAGTACAAATTCACTGTCAAATTAACTTTATGAGCCAACTAGATTAGATAGTAGTTTTTCAACAAAAAAGCCGATAAACATTCAGATTTGTCTTTTAGATTTACTATCAATTAGCAAAATACCTTTTTTTTTCTTTAAAGAGATCATGATAGATTTATATCTATATTTGTTAGCCAGTGACTATTGAAGTAGATTAAGTATTTGAAGTTCTTGTTTTGGTTAAATTTCGGCTTATTACATTTTTAATAAATGAAAACTGACAATGCCGTTTTTTTTTTACTCGCCAGTAGGACTGGCGTTTTCCATATTGAATGACACCGCAAAATGTCAATTTTGTCTGTTTTAAGATTTGCACCAGTTTTCAGAAGACTTTAATAATTTCAGATTTTCATTATTTTTTCTTATACTTTATAATTTTAGGAGATTTCCAGAAACCCTTTAATAATCAGTTAAAATGGTTTAATTTAATAATCTACACCTAGAAATCACATCGCGCGGGGCCTATGGAATTGTGGGGCCCACTGCGGCCGCATAGGCTGCAGTGGCCTAAGACTGGCCCTGTCACTATGCTCGGTGTTGCCAGTCCAAATAAGAGAAAAAAGTCCATCATTTCAACATTCTGTCCCATGCTGTTTGTAGCTCTGTTAACAGTGTTGTGGTAAACTTATTGACTAAATGATAATTACTACCACCGGTATTAGATAAGTAAACAAAGTCAATGCAAAGAAGCATTTGGGAAAAATGAAACCCTTTTTATATGACTTATATTTGTATACATACAATGTAGTGTACTTTAAATACAAAGTTTTCCGCTCTTGGCTTAGGTAAGAATTTTTTTTTTTTATTCTTTTTTTTTTTTTGTGATTTTTGTCTTGACATTTTTTTTTGTCTTCCTTCAGACTTAAAACCTACTACAAACATTTGCTACAGTCTGAGGAGACCAAAATCATTGAGGATACATTAGACAAACCTGTTAAAAGTGAACTAGAGGAAGAGATTGCTCATAGCCATTCCTCACCTGTTAAAGATAAAGGAGCGAGCTCTGTAATCAACTCACAAACTATTTTATCTGACTTAAAGACCCCAGATAAACACAAAAATCATGGTGTCACCAAGAAATTAGATAAAAGTGATAGACCTAGTACTGATGATAAGGTGAAATTCACAAAAGAAGAGCATCCTAAAGTCAGTCATCTTGAAAAGCTGAAAGCTGAAGACAAGTTGAAAGCATCTAATGAAGACAAGTTGAAAGTCTCCAATGAAGACAAGTTGAAAGTTGTTTTAAAAAGCAGCAAGGAGACTGACAAAGAGTCTATCAGGAAAGATAAACAATCATCTAGATCAGATAAGGTGCATAGCTCATCAAAATCGAAAACTTCCTCTGATTCTGACAAAAAGAAGACGTTGACCAATGGCCAGAGTACTTCTTTATCAGACAAATCTGCAAAGCACAAACTGCCAGACTTGATCAAAGATCACAAATCTTCTGGGCATGTTAAAATAACAAAATTGGGCAGTGATGATAAACAAAACTGCCAAGACCGGGAAAGCCAGAAGGTTATAAAAACTAACAGCAGCAGTGATAAGACACTTTTCAGAAGTGACTCCAAGAAAGACTCCTCCAGTAAGACGACCAAGTTAGAAAGTCCAGCCAAGAAAGACAAACATTCAAGTGATAAAGTTAGTAAGACTTCCAGCACCTCTTCAAAGTCTAGCGACAGAAAGAAGAGTGAGCACAATTCAGTGAAGTCCAGTTCTGATCATAAAACCAAGCCATCGTCCTCATCTGATAAACATAGATCTGATAAGCATAGAATCTCAAGCCATTCAAAGGATCATACTAAGTCATTGCATCATGGTCAGGCCAAAGAAAGTAAAGAGGAATCCTCATGTAAAGACAATGATGACCCATCACAGAGAATCAAAAATGATCTCTCGCTTGTAGACAATGTTAACTTATCCCAGAAAAATATAGATGAAAAACCAAGCATCACTAATGGCTGTAGCTTACCTCTAGACCAGGAAACAGAAGCTACTGCTGAGGTCACACCTGTGCAGAGAATATCTCATGTAAGTCAGCCTTCTAATGAGAAGCTTGATGTTATCATGCCCACCTCTGAACCCGGCTCACTCTCTAACTCTGTTGCTATGCAGCCAGTTGAATGCATCTCCCCACCCAGCACAGTCATTCTGGATTGTAAAGCTAGTTTTGTGCCTCCCACTACATATGGATCAGGTGACCCAATCAGATGTGATAGTGAGACCCTAGCTGAAAAGACATTCAACGAGGCAGATTCAGCTGATACTAAAAAACGGAAGCATTTGCCAGAGGACCCTTGCGATGAAGGCATTCCTTATAAAATATCAAAATCGCAAGACAGCCTTATCCCTCAGATGACCTCCAATGAGGTCAACATGTCCCCACATTCATCAATGTAAGGTTGAACTTGTCATTTGTTATGGAACTATTATGCACACTCTGTTACATCTGGCCATATGTTATGTGTTGTAGACGCTCTCTTGGTGGCCACAGCTATGTCAACTGTATCTCTACTATTTGTTGTGTATGTATAGCATTGGGCAATAGACTTGTTGACTTTTTTTTTGTTACACTTTGTATTATTATCTTATCTAATTGACATACCAATATATTGATGCTATTATTAACAGTCATTCTAATACTAAGAAATAGTTTTTAAGAGAATAACATGTTTAATACATATACCCCCAGGATGGTACTAAAGTCACCGGAAGGAAGAACATGTAATTTCATGAAATGATTTTAGTAATCTTTCAATTGTTGAAAACATCTAAAATCGAATTAATTGGTGATAGGTTTTATGCACAAAATTAATAAATTTATGCCATAATTTCTGAGAAAGAAAATTTAAAATTTCTGAGAAAAATTTAAAATGTACCTCTTTTTTTTTTTTTTTTGATAATTACATTAACAAATGGATAACAAGAGTTTTGTGGGTCTTCATTTACTAACCACCACATGTACATAGCAGTGATAATATAATTTTCTAGTCATTAGAAATGAATCATCGCTGTAGCTGTAGTCTTTAAAATTTTTCTAAATTTACACTCTTGAGAAGGATGTTCTACTAAGATTCCCTTTTGAACAGCAATCAGACTATTCTATTGTTATTTCTTCAAGTCTGGAAGAAGTTTAGTAGTATCTATTCATTGATCTCAAACCTACATTTGAAAGTTAGTTTCTTTTTGTAGACATTGGAGAATCTATATGAGCATTAAATTAAAAAATATCAAGGTTACTTTATTTATTATGACTTTCTTTTAGGAGTTTTTTTTTTTTGTTAATGCATTGTAAAATTTAATTTTGTCCTTTTAAAATTAAAATTAGTCCACAACTTTGGTCCCTGAACTATATAAAAGAGTGACACAGAAAAACAAAATATACACACTGTGCACTCTTGTAGTGAATCAGAGGTTCTATCTAATGAAAATGTGTGCCAGGGACTTGAACCCCCACTGTACATATTGGTTTCATTACTTCTATTTATTGTACATTGTATTTGAAGTTGTTCAATAGTTTATCAATCAATCTGCTTTGTTTGTTACCTATTTTCTCTATTGATGTGAAATGTTTTGTTTTTTCTATTGCCAACTTTGTTCTCAAATCCACTATTCATTGCAAGACTTGTTTCTATTTAGTGCCAGAAATGTTTTCATGTATATTTGACTAAATTTTGTAAATAGAGATCTATTTTGATTTGAAGTTGATGTAGTTTGACTTGATCCCCCAAATTATATGCATACTTGACTTTCTTGTTTTTGGTGAGTCAAGCTGTTAGATATTTAGTTTATAGGTGTCCGGAGCACACAGTCCAGACACCAGTGCAATTTTTTTTTGATGGTTGTTTTCCTTGTTTTTTTTTTTTGTTTTTTTTTAGGTTTGTTCTATTTTTTACTGTTGTTGTCATACTTGTAATATGTAAATGTTGGTATACCGGTACCTTAATTTTTTTAAATGAGGCTAAAACCGTCACTCTGTCTTGGCAGTATGTATCTGACCACCTAAGCTTCAAAGAAGTTTGATTGAAGTAGGAGTTATGGATTGTCTTTCCTTTGAATATGCCATGGATTGTTAAATTTCTTGACAGTTTGCTACACAAACAATGATTTTGGCCATGAATTCTAAATTATACTAGATTTTGATTAAAATTCATTCTTCTTTAATCGAAAACCTTGACAAAGATTAAAAAAATGTATGTATCAAAAGTGCGTCTAAATTTTATTGTAAGGTGTCAGAAATAGATTTTAAAGTAACATAAAAATGCATTTGAAATAAACTGTTATAAGAAAATATTTTTTTTTCTTTTTTCAAAGGCTGTGAAATAAACATTTGACCTGGAAACATTTAAGCATGTAAAAGGCCTAGGCCTCAGTTGAGGCAATGAAGCGACTGTAAGGCAGTGAAGTGTAGAATTATGTGTAGTTAAAAGTTTGACCTGTGTGTGTGTGTGTCCACCAGTTTGGCTCTCACTTGTTTGTCTTCACAGCAAGACAAATGTAATTATTGAATAGATGTTAAAATCTCAATTCTACTGCCTTTTTTTTTTTTTTGGAATTCCTGTTCTGTTTCTATAACATTGAACTTTTTGTATGCAACACAGAGGTATATGTGTGGCTGTATGAAATGTTTCAAAATGTTAGGTCTCTTTCAGTGGCATAGCTAGGGATCTGGGGGGGGGGGATGACCTTTTAATAAGTAATACCATTGTTTATTGGTGAGATAATGCACAAGTGACAAATCTCAATTCATATCGCCTCACGTGTGCAGCTAAGGCATCTATAACATTTTCTAGATCAATGCTGTCTAGTATTTTTTGACTCCAGGTGAATAGCAAGATTATATAGCAGTGGCATATTCTTTAATATTTAATGTAAAATAAATTTAGGTCATTTATTTTGGGACCCATGGGAATTTGGACTTCCCGCCCACCCTGGCTTTGCCACTGGTCATTTTTTAGAAAGAATTTCTTATTCTCTTCAGTTAGTTTAATTTTACTTCTTTTCAAAATGTGTGTGTGTACTTTTTTTTGTGTTGACTCTTCATTGGTTGATACATTTAATGACAGAAAGTACCATTTGTCATTGATCTAGAAGAATGTGTTCTTTTATTCTTTGTATAAACTTGAGCTGTTACAATGTTAGTTTGTTTCTTTTTTGTTTCTGAACAAATACACACAGACATGCAAACATTTTCAGCATTAAACAAGAAAAATAAATAGCTGTAAGAATCTTTGTAATGTCTGATAATACATAGAAATGTTTATTTTAAAACAGTATATATGTATTTTAATTAGTGCTGTTATGATTCAATTAAGCTTTTAAACAATCTATATATGAATAATTTATATGTTAAATTATTTTGTATTATATTTTCCATACATGTTAGAGGTAGAATCTTCTGATTTCTAAATGAGTTGTCTTCTGATTTCCATAGAGACCAAACCTATAAACCTTTAGTGTCTACTCTTAAAAAAAAAACTGTCTGTGACCTGGCTCCTTTGGGTCCCAGTGACCAATCTTTGAACTCTTGTTTAGTGTGTCTGGCAGTACAGACCATTGTTTGTACTCTTCTAACTCAGTGTGATACTCAGGCAGCAAACATTTGTCTTTTCTCTGTGATCATCTCATTGTAGTTGGTGATGGTCTTCAGTTCTTTGTTATCAAAGTGTGTGTGTGTGTGTGTTCAAGTAGGCTGTGACTTATGTCCTCTATGTAGTGCACTGTCAGAAATCAATATAGCATTGTACTTTTACATCTTAATTTCCCTGTTTGGCTGTAAATACCTATGTATTAAATTAAAACTTGATTTCAAATTGTACCAGTCAGACTTGTGTTGGTATCTCTTTTCCAAGAGTACTATTCAATAATGACTTTGACATGAAGTTATGTAGATATCAAACAATTGAAAGCTTTTTCTTGAAGAGATTGTCCGCTTGATGGGGGCCCAGGGGGGGGGGGGTTGGAATTAAACAAAGTATATTCTTTGCCAAAGATCTTTGGTTTGCATGAAATTAAACATTTTGGGATAAGTGGTTACCACAGACTTTGAAAACAAAACACAGCGCTGGTCAGGGCCGGTCCTAACAATTGCCAGGCCCTATGCGAAACTGTCTGGCCTAGTCTGGATGGGAACAAGGGTAATAAGTGAAAAATTCGACTTCGAATTTTATTTATTCTTTACTAAGAAACTAAGAAAAAAAATGCCATCAAATTAACTTTAATTTACGAACCTTGCAACCTATGGCATATTTAGGCTATATGCTAGTGGCTATAAAAGTAAATAAAGAATTGTAATTTCCGATTAAGGTGAAAATTCACCCAATTATTAAAAAGGTATTACATGAAAGCTGACAATGCCTTTTTTCTTTTATTGCGCGTAGGATTGGCGTTTTCTGCAATGAATGACACCCACAAATGACAATTTTGACTATTTTTCAGGAGATTTTAATAAATTCAGATTTCCATGAATTTTTTTTTGCATACATTCTGCAATTTAATAATTATGCCTAGAATTAGCGCAGGGCCCACTGCGACCTAAGACTGGCTCTGGTGAACAATGGCCATTTGTGCAGAATATTCTTTGACCAGCTACATACACTCTCACTCCTTTGACGAGATACATACTCTCACTCCTTTGACCAGCTACATAATATTCATTCTCCTACTTGACCAATGCCAAAGAAACTAACATATAAATAAATGAGTTTTTGAAGTTAAAAAAAGTCAACACTAGTTTTCAGTGTAGATTTTACACAAAGCAGGGAACTATTAATTTATTTTGCAATTTAATTTGACTTTTCAACTTTCTTAATCCAGTTATTTCCCCTTGTTTCAACTCCATACTGCTGCTTTAGTTTAGAAGTAATTAAATCCTTGGAGTCCTAAAGAATTAATTATGACTATAGTAAGTAGACTCAATGAGAAGTGACCGAGCAGGGCATTACAACAGGATCTGCAAACAAAATGATTATACCCAGGGACTCTACTAAGCGAATTTGGCCCTGAATTTGAGTTAGGTTAATGAAGACGAACTCATCTATTTTCAAAAGACACAATATTTGACCATGGCTTGAAGAGTAGAAAAAAAAAAAACACTATGGAATCTCGCCTCCGTTTATCTCCCCCTGGGAGAGCCGCGTTGAGTTTATTGTTTTAGGAGATAATGAAGTAGAGACAGACAAGGGAGGTAAAGGCGAGGCTGTCTCGATAGAGTTGAGATGTGACGTGCAAGAGTCCTATGAGGGGCTAAAGATATGTCTAAAGGAAAAAAAATAAATTAAAAAATGGTGATGTGCGGAATAGGGGAGGGGGCGGTCGATAGTAAATATTTCACTGGATTGGTATCTATGACAACCAAATACAGGTTTTAATTGATTCCCAAATGGGTGTTTACCTTGCAATAATTTTCTTCAATGGTTCGCGATAATTGATCCGGAAATGTGCATTTTTTGTTCTTAAATTTAGAGAAGTTCAATCTTCCAAAAATATCACCGGGGATAAATTTAAGTTTTCTTTTAGTCCTCAGCGTCTGTCGGCGGCAAGGGATTTTTTTTTTGCGTCTCAATATGCTAACTATGGCCACCGTCAGTCGCGAAGCGACTATGGATCATCTCATTTCCATGAGATGAATGGAACGATGTCGCCCACACATCAGTTCCCCCCTCTCCACGCAGCTGATGTATCCAAAGGAACGGCAGTGCCGATACAGTTTGGGGTCAGCAGAGTCGCAGGTTCTGCCAGAGTGTAGCACTGGGTGCTGCAAACTGCCTTAGTGTCGCCAGCTCCTGATTTTTCCTCAGGGTTGACTCCCGAAGCCTTTCCCTTGATTGGGTATAGCTACAAGGCAGCAGAGGTTTGAATTCAGAGTTTTCCTTCTCCTAGGTGGGTAGCCAGCCATGGCTAACGAGCCCCTCCTGCCCGAAGCTTACTGGTTAAGGCGCCAGTTACTCGCCTGTGCCCCTTCTCCTGTTAGTAAGAACAGTTCCGCCGGACTCAATATCTGAGCCACACGTGAAGGCCGGGAGTTGGACTGGTTGTCAGGGTCTATTTGAGACGCATGCCATTAGGAAGCATTTTATAGGTAGTGGAGTGCTTACATCCATTACCACTTCCGGCAATGACAACCTTGCGGAACCTGCGTCTCAATATGCAGGTGTGCAAAAAATGAATGGAACTTTAGCACAATCAACTCTGATTTCCGTATGAGTATGTGAGCGCTAATTAGTCGTTTAGGTTGGGGAAATCCTTTTTTTTTTCCATTATTGACGTTAACTACCATTGCAATAACAACTCAGTTTTACGTAGATTATCGCTGACTTTCAGTATTTTGTACTCCTCACCAAACCAGTCTGAGTTACGGCTCGAGAGACTCAAACTCTCTGGGTATAAATACACCGGTGTTGTATGTTTGCATACAAGTGGATTCCCTTGACCTGAGGATGCGGAGTTGGTCAAGTTAGTGAACAGCGGACGAAGTAAACTTCTTGTATCAGACAAGGCGAACAGATTCCCATACAGATCAACGGCATAGATGTCAAACCTTTTTTTCAGCACGGGACTAGATAACTTTCCGACACAGTATCACGGCCTCGATTCAACACTCTTATTTTCCCTTTGTTTTCCTTTTCAAATTCTATTCATTGCCGTGTTGACTAAAGTTTCAGCGGGCCGGATATGGCCCCTGGACCACAGGCTGGGTTTGACTGATGTACAACATAGAACATGATTAATACTATAGGCTAACTCTACTAGTTTGTATGAGCCTGTTCTGGCGTGAGATTTATTCGTAGCGCGCGCACTCTAAAACGAAACCGTTTTTTTCGCTGCTTTCTTTTTTCTTAATAAACAGTGCCCCTCCCCCAAAATCCTTACTTTGGATGGTTTCAACCCTCCTTTTTCTTCCTTACACAGGCACCAGGCCAACACGAGCACTTCTAAAGATGTCTATTAAGACATATTCTTTACTAAGAGTTAGAGAGTTAATAACACTACACGTTGGGGGACGAATCGATCACAGGGGCTTTAAATCACTCGGAAGAGGCACTTGTTGACAGCCTCATTTTCTCGGTATGCTTGTCTTGTTTAAGTTATCACATCCTATTCTTTCACTTTCATTCACTTTTTACTTCTCTTTTTTATTCACTCTTTCTCTCTCTTTCACCCATTCTCTCTATCTCTCATTTACCCTTTCAATCTTTCATCCTCTCCTTTTCTCTTTTATTCCTTCTCTCTCTCTCTCTCTATCTGTCTCTTTCAATCAACCTTAACCCAAACAAAACATTGTGCCAAACGAACACAAAATGAGCTTCAACTTTCAGTTGTTAATTGTTCCGTTGTATTGTTCACGCGATCATCTACACTTTTTATCTTTCAAAGTCACGTCTGCATGTTCAAATGGGCCTCAATATAATTTCCGGAAGCATCTGGTCACACACACTAATCTTGACCCATATTAATGACCCGTTTCTCATATCACGACTTCCGACTTATGCGTAGCATTGCAACAATTAGCCTATATCATCCAGTTTTAACTTGATCTAGCTTTTAAAATACATAAAATACATTCAATAAATTTGTGAAAGAAAAACAACAACACTACAACAGATGTTTCTCTTTCGCTCATGCTATTATTGTTGACTGGTACATAGGTCAGCACAGGGTCGAAATGACTCTGAAAGCCCAGCACTTCCTTCTTTTGTCATGCTTAGAGAACAGGCCTATCATTTTTGATGTATCGCTTGCCTTGTTTCAATACTAGCTGTATTCAACTCTTTCCTTAATTCAGCGTTTCCTAATCTGTGTTCCGTGGTACCCTAGTGTTCAGTGAGGCCTGACTAGGTATTTAATGAACTACTGGGATAGTTAACTAGTCGGTCGCCATGTGAATTTATCTCTATTTAAAAAAAAAAGCAAAATGTTCCAGCAAATACTTAGAATGTGCGACGTGTTCCGTTAAAGAGAAAGTTTGGGAACCACTGCACTACTTCCTTTTCTTTTGATCTGGGTGTAACAGCGAAAATATCAAGGTATGAGTCTGCACATATTTTAGCCGGTCACGCAGACTCCAATAAACATTAATACTTGGTCAATAAACTGTGAGGCCCGGAAGGTCAAGCTAACTGGGAAAAAATGGTTTCTCATGTCGATGAAACTCTGATGAAATGTCCGGAGAGTCAAAGGCCTGCAGACGTTATGGCTTGGTCATATTAGAAGAAATATGTCACGACCAACTTCAATTGGAAAACAATGATAGCTGGATTGACCTGTTGGAAACATAAGCAATATGGATCAGTCAGTCAAGTATATGCAGAATTGACCTAGACAATAAATCTGTACGATTAGAACTATTTTTTTTACCAATATTTATGTTTAGCTTTCAGCTTTCCTCAGTTCGCTATCATCCTATCATTGGTCTGGAGCAAAATGTTGGGAAAGTGGGAGGGTAGAACGCGGTATCTGTTGATAGACATGAACTAATAATAATAACAAGACTCTGGGTATAAGCTATAGGCACCAAATCAGCTGTTTAGGCCTAATCTTAACGCCATATTGGTTGACAACAACAGTTACAAGGGATGTTACTCTCAGACACCGAGTGATGCAACCTATATATAAAATACACATCAACAGTATCTTGGTGATTTCTTTCCCTTGTTCGATACCATACAAAGTTATTAATTACTAATAGCTAATGAACTTGTTTTTCAAAATTGATTCTTGTGTTGTCAGGTTAAAGAAATAATTGTGCACAATTTCAGCTTTATCCGTGTGGGCGTAGGAGAGATAATGTGTTGAAGCGTTTACTAGAGTTGATATAACAAAAAGTAAAGTAAAGTTCCCCTTTCAGACCTTGTGGTCTATAGGGCAGATGAAGTAAAGTTTAACTGATTCTGTGGCCTACGGTTAACGAGGGTGTTATGTAGTCCAGCACAACGACCAACATTGAGCCATAAATCGTGTGTTTTCAATTTCAACCTCATTACTCAATTGACGGAAAATCCCATCGACACATTGGGCGCCGGTCCACCTGGCGTTCGTCCACATGGCAAGACCGCCCCTGTAAAATCCATACCTAGATCGTCAAAAATATTGTTAAGATAAGTACAGGCCATTCAAAGAAAAACATTTGCCACGCCAAACTAGTCTTCCAATATTTTGTTTAGAGCGCAGTTTCAGTCTTGCGCAATAAGCTAAGTTCGCCTCCGCTTCTTCCGTCGCTGTAATTCAAAAGTAACTCAAGATTTTTAAAAAAGAAAACATTCTGCCCGTCTGTAATACGTTTTTGTGCTTCATTTGTTTCTCACTATTAAAGTTATACAAATATTTCTTTTATGGTTGCCTTTAGTATTGACTAAATAAATGTAATTCAAATGTTGAATACATCATTTTCAGAGAATAGTACTTTAGCTAGGAGATTAATAGGCTATTTGGTTTAGACTTTTTTTTATTCAATATCTTTTCCACTGAAATGATACCTTGAAAAATTATATTGGTGTTTTTTTTTTTATAGTTTTTGTTTATCGTAAGGATAAAGATGATATCATAAATAAACTAGTACTTATGTTCTAGTCTACCTTAAACCAAATTAGACCATCAAATATTTTGTTATAAATGAGAAAACGTCAAAGGGGGCGTCCAAGTCTATATATGAAAGAGCTAATTAAGGGCTAAGAAAACTAATCAGCATTCAATTAACTCTTTCTCTCCTAACTGACGATACCAACGTTGATTCCACCAGAATGTGGTAAATAATTACGAGAGAAAGAGTTAATGTGTTGTTTTATCTAAGTAGTTTTCTTTTTAACGAATACGTCCATTCTTTGAGATAAATAAATAAAACAACCTTTGTAAAGACCGCGTCACAAACGAGGAGATTCGAAACAGGATCACAAAGGCAAGTTGACCCCATGATGACCTGCTGACCACTGTAAAAAAAAATGCAAACTAAAACTGTATAGCCATATTGCAGGGTCCTCTTGGCTCGTAAAGACCTTCCTTCAGGGAACAGTAGCCTACCAGGAAAAAGATGAAGAGGCAAACGGTTAAAGCGGTTGGAGAACAAAATAAAAGAGAGGACAGGCCTGACACTTAAAGAGATTCTATCCAAGACAGAATACAGAGGAATGGAGAAAGACGTCAACAAGACTTGTGTGGTGCCCCAACTGTCCAACAGACTAAGGGATAGGTGAAGGCAAACTTCTGTAAATATTAAGATAAGATAAGATAAGAATGACGATTTAAAAAGACCATTATATTATATATAAATAAAAAAAATATACAACTTAACAAACAAAGATGCCTGCTATTTACTATTTTTGAACGTTTCCAATAACGCATTATCCAAGTGAAAGAATACGTCGGTATCTCTCTGGCCATATGCCTGTATAAATACATTGGATCCACGTTTTATTCTTAGATCATTTGATATAACTTCTTAAACACATTATAGCCGAATTCTTAAACGTAATATATGTGTTAATGAAGTTAGTTCTAAATGTTTCTTCTGTTTTATTTCATGATGTTCACTACACGTAACAAACAGGCTATTCTCAGCCAGGAGCCATCTGAATGTGAACTGTATACGTGATATTCTGTACCCAGAAATTTGGCCACTGGAAGAAACTAGATACATAATTGAATACTCAGAAACAAAATAGAAAAGAAATTCTATTGACGCCCGGGTGTCATTGACGCCTTCCAACAAATGTTTTGTCAGATTTCACACACACACTCACACACTAAAGGCGATAGAGCGGTTGGATAGATAAATAATGATCAGTGAGAGAGAGAGAGAGGGAGAGAGAGAGAGAGAGAGGGAGGGGCAGGCAGATGGATGAGAGAGAGACAAAGAAGAAAGGAGGAAGATGAGAGATGGGGAGATAAAGAACAAGAGTGAGAGGGGTGAGAGAGAGAGAGGGAGAGAGAGAAAGGGATAAGGAGGAGGGGAGGGCAAGACTTAGTAGAGATAGTAACCTAAATGGTTTATACTATTCACCATGGTTCACAGTGCAGGACTGAAATTAATTTTTATTTACTTATTTTTGAAATTTTGTTTTCCTTCTAATTATTTTAAAGCGACTATATCTTCTGATAAAAAGCAGAAACATCCATATGTTGAAATAATTTCATAATTATGGATAAATATATCCAGAGATAGGATGAAGTTTTGAAGTGGAGAAAAGATTACTGTAATTCTATATGACATTTGCATTATTCGTTTTGCGTTTATTTTCTGCATTGATTCTTCATCTTTATAAGGGTGAACATATAAAAGCAATGGGAGATAATTAGCATAATTTTATTTGGCCTTATAAGAGAACATTGTTGGTTTTCTGTTGTAAACATTATTTAACGGTATTAAATAAAGTCCAATAGCCAATAACCTTGACATATTAAACTGAAGTCCAATGGCATAAAACCTTGACTTTTTCAAACTGAAGTCCGATGGCCAATAACCTTGACTTTTCCAAACCACTAGCTAATAACTATGACGCTTTCATGAGTCTTTAAGTCAGAAATTATATTTTATAAATCAAAATTCATAAATCTGTATATGCAATGCTTTTTTTTCTGTACTTCATTGGTTGATGAGCTCTGCTTTCTTTAAGCTTACCAACTTCTACGCATTCCTTATGTTTGTTTTCTTGGGGCCGCCCAGGTCGTTTGATGAAAGTAGTCCTCTTAGATAATATTAGATTAGATATTAGACGATGATCGGCCCAACAGTCAGCTCGCGTATAACTTAAGTGACTTAAAATCTTGCCTCTCCATAGTCTGACAATGATGAAGTCAATTTGTTTTTGTTAGTTTCTGTATGCTAAATGGAGAAGTGTATTTGTTACAGTTAGCTTCTGGATTAAGTACATTTCAGAGAGAGAGAGAGAGAAGGAGAGAGAGAGAGAGAGAGAGAGAGACAGACAGAGAGAGAGAGAGAGGGAGGGAGAGAGAGAGGGAGAGAGAGACAGACAGAGAGACAGAGAGACACAAAGAGGTAGAGAGACTGAGAGAGGCAGAGACAGTCAGAGAGAGACAGAGAGAGGGGAAGGGAAAAAGAGACGGAGAGAGAGACAGAGAGAATTACAGAGCGAGGTAGAGAGAGACAGAGACAGACAGAGAGAGAAAAACAGAGAGAGTGGGAGGGAAACAGAGACGGAGAAAGAGACAGAGAGTCAGAGAGAGAGAGAAACATGAAAAGATAGAGGGCTGAGAGAGAGACAGAGAAAGAAACAGAGAG
>JADKLZ010000687.1:33097519-33112293 GCA_021533235.1 Biomphalaria straminea | reverse complement strand
AGAGAGAGAGAGAGAGAGAGAGAGAAACAGATGAAAAGATAGAGGGCGGAGAGAGAGACAGAGAAAGAAACAGAGAGAGAGAGTCGGAGACAGACAGAGCAAGAGCGAGAGAGAGAGAGACAGAGAGAGAGAGATACAGAGACAGTAGAGACTAGAGAGAGAGACAGAGTGAGTAAGAGAGAGAAAGGGAGAGAGAGAGAGAGAGAGGTTACATAGAGTCTAATGCATTCCAACAGTGTCGCCAGTAGTTTACATATAGCGAACGGACAGTTCCATATACTCACTGTAAACTCTGGGAGGCTACACAAGATTCGTGCTTATTACAGACATTTTGAAGCTGTCCCACTGACAATGTCCCATGAACTAGTGCGGGCTTGATTTACTGGCTAGAACAGTTTCTTCCCTCGGGTCAGCTGAAAAAATAGAGTTCACGTCCTGGAACATAGCTGAAATGTCCTTGTACCATGAAAGTACCCGTCAGACAAATTGTTTTGGACCGACTGACGTTGGATAGAAGAAAAAAAGTGTGTGTGAGAGAGAGAGAGAGAGAGTGTGTGTGTGTGTGTGTGTGAAATAGAGTAACGTAAAAATCAAAATTATATTTTGACGTCACGGGTATAAAAAAACGTCAATGCTATTAGTTGGATGCTATGGTTAAACAAGCGAGATCTAGGTTTATTTCAGGGTCGGCAACCTTCTGAGTCGGAAGAGCCAAAAAAATACAATTTACAATTTTTAAAGAGCCACAAAAGTTTTTTCTTGCCAACTATAAATAGTAGCCTTCTCACATAATTTTTTACTGAAAAAAAAAAAAAAGATCTATTTAATTTTCAATAACAAGCAAACAAATTCAACGGGAGCGATTGCTTTGCAAGGTTTTAGAAAGTTTGGCTCATAACATGTTTTTAGTTTGAAACACGACTCCAAATTTTCATTTGTTAGTTGGCTTCATACTTTTCTTTTAATTATATTCCTGCAAGAGAATGCTTGCTAGCACGAATATGTTAATCTAAAGGTAGTCAGTACTCCAAGTGCAAACTTCTTCATCACACTTTATAGAAATCAGGAAAATTAGTCCATGCGCCGAATCAACTCTCGGCATTCCTTTCAAAGCTGTTTTCTTTTGTTGCGCTACGTACATACATTTCTGGACCTCCAACACTTCCAACTTGTTTTTACACTTTGTAAATTTTCCACAAAGCTTTACTTTTAAATTGAGCAATTGAATTTGATCCAGAATTTGTTCCATCAATTCGTAACTATTTGTATTGAGATGTTGTTCCAGGAATACATGAACGGCATTGTTGATTTTGAAGTGCTCGAATTTGTCAAGAAATTCATCTTTGATTTTTTAAAATAACTGTGCTGAAGTAATTCGTGTCAAGAGTTGCACTGATTTTATTGTGATACTGCTTTAGACATTGAAAATGAAGTAACTTACCGCTTTGAATATCTTCTATAAAAAAGAATTAAGTTTTCTTAAAAAAAACAAACCAATGCTTCTACCAAAACATAAGCTTTGTTTCCCTTCCGTTGTAGTTTAAAATTCAGCTCATATTAACTTCTCTTATAGCCACCATAAAGTAAACTTTTTGCAACTATCTGCCGTTCTCTATTTCAGAGTGATTAATGCCTTTTTCATTTAGGAATGTATTTATTTCATTCAAGCACAAAGCAAAACGTTTCAAACTTTGGAAACCCTACAATTTATTGTGAAGAAGGAGGTCGGAATACTACAAGAAGTCTTTAAACTGCCCATGGTAGAATGCTTTTGACAAGATGCCGTTCAAAATCTTGATTACCAAATTTATGATCTTAACTATTTCGGTCGGAATCGTTGTGGACAAAAAAGCGCTACTTGGTGCATTATTTAGTGAAACGTAAGATTTCATGGTTTATTTTGCTTCGAAGAATGAATCGTTTTATTTTTTCATATTTCTGGCTCCATAAGTTGCTATTGAAATGATTTCATTTAAATCAATCTTAATGTCTTCAAGGTAGTTTTGCATGGCATTTGTTCTATCGTCCCCTCTAGTTTGTTCTGAGAGCTGTAGCAATCCTAGAAGTTCTTTTTTTTTTGGGCTGACACATGCCTGACAAAAAGGCCCATTTTTTCCTCTGTATATATATCGCAAGATTCATCCATAGCAAATGATAAATGGGTTGGTATTTTTTTGCAATTTCTAGTAGTTCCGCCAAGTCTACCAGATTAGCGCTACTTGTATATTGATTCTAGCTTTGAGAAAATAATCGCTTCTAACTCATTTACTTGAAACAAAAAACTATGCGTCACAGCCAAAGTAAGTGGTGAAAATGCTAATTATTCTTGCGTCGAAAGCGAATTGAAACTACATAGAAATTTACGACGACGAAGTCATTCGGGAGTTTCCGACGGACTGACGACAGTGACGACGCGTGTCACGGGGTAGTGGAGTTGTGAAAAGCGAGTACAAGTTTCTATAAAATAATTAATATTTGCGTATGGAACTAAAGAGCCGCAGTTCCACAGCCAAAGAGCCGCATTTGGCTCGCGAGACGCAGGTTGCCGACCCCGGGTTTATTTGAACATAGCAAAATGGAGTTAAAATTGTAATGTAAGTCTGACTTGCACTAATTCAGAAGCCTTGAGAAAATGAACACATTTGGTGACTCACGTAGATAAGAACTAATAAAATAACATCTGGCTAAATTACCAAAATATAAAATGGAGTTAGTGCTGCATGCAAACATATAGGAGGACCCTGCGGGTCTGTTTAACTAATATAATGCATTGAACTCAAACTGCCTTTTAAATCTTGTTTTCATAAAGGTTTAGGTTATACAGATTTGTATAAAATATGGCCTTTTTGTTTGTTTTAAAATATTAACGGCAAAAAAAAAAAAACCCACAAAAGACAAGAAGAAAAACATTAAAAAAAACATTTGCATTATATAGTTTAATCTGGGTATCTAACCTGTGATTTTGACACCGCCAATTTCGTGAGTGTACGTCGTTCATTGACATCTAGATCAATTGTTAGAGCCGTTTTCGAAATACTCGTCTAGTGTCCAGTTTTCACCCAATGAAGAGTTTGCAAGCTAATAAGAGGAGTTGTAATAGTTAGGTAGCTCAATTGACAGTATGAATGAAAGAAACAAAGAATCCTAATATCTTGTTCTACCTTCTTCTTATGAAAAAAAAAATCTTTTCAGAAGCTACAAATCTCCGTATTGAAGAAATCCTTGCAATATTTGTTTTCATATCAGCCAGGAAAGTGTCAACAGGTCAAGGTCTTAACTTGAAGCTTCGCTGCACACCTAGAACGCATGATTTAAAAAAATATGGATCTATGTATTCTGACCATGGTTCTGACTTACTACTGAATTAATGTGCAGTCGAACGTGATATTCGGATTTTTGTATCCATAGGCAGCAAGAAAATTGTCAATAATTAAAACACATAATTTGTATGTACCTAATGTAAGTCTTGAAGTCACTATTGATGGTTCAGGAAAGTTCAAGAGAAGCAATTAAATAATTTACACACGAGTAATTGTTCCCTCGGTGGCGCGCTAGCAGACATGTGTAAGAAAAGTTGGTGGTGTTGGCGAGTGATAAATGAACATAGTTTTAAGTAATTGTTCCATACCTTTTTGTTTCTTGTTCATTTTGTAAGACAACTTTTTGGCAGCCCCCCTCCCCCCACCCCCGGCAGAGACAAGGACACTGGAGCCATCAGGGAAGCGTTTTGATGTATTTTTCTGGTCTTCTGCCACATGATACAAGCATCGATTGTAGCTGTCTCAGGGCCCGAGGGCTTATTATGTCCTACATTCGAAAAAATTGTTTTACACTGAGTTCCTGGCTAATATATTGGACGGGAACTCGCCAATTTTTCTTATTGGTGTTCCATTATTCTGGTTTTAGTGATACTTTTATTTCATTGTCTTTGTAATTTAACTTGATAGATAACGAAGTACAAAGTATTATATAGTTTCTATGGTAGTTGCACTCGTGTTGATTTACTCTTTAAGGAAAATTTTATTGATGTAGATCTAGTCAGCTTTGAATGATTCAAATTGTCTTTCCTAGTCAGTGAAACAAGTTCGGGTTTTCCCGAGTTAAATTCAGTTAGATGGAGCCCTTGGGTTTATTGTTTAGACGGACAACGAGGTCAGTTTTTTTTTTTTTTCATTTGTCAGCTACGAAGGCAACGAAGAGGAAAACGATTGCCTCCTGACTATAATGAAAGAGGCAATGATTCATTATGTGCTACGTTACAAAGGTTGTTTAATGCAGCGGTTCTAAACCCTTTTCGGCCTAAGGGCCATGTAAATTCCAAATCGTGTGTTATGGGCCACATCATCGATAAAAAAAAAACACCGAGTAAAATGGAACCGATCTATATGATTTCTATTGGCACTGTGGTCAGAAGTTGCTATGGCAAAATAGCTTTAAGTTAGGGCCAGATTTGGTTCGCAGGCCGTAGTTTGGACATCACTGGTCTAATGTACAATGATGTACATCTTTGTACACTCAGTTTTGAACCACATTAACATTGCTAATGCGCCCTGCTGGTGGCGGCAAAGAAACGCCAACGTTTGATGTATAGGTGTTTTATCCAGAATCGAAGAACTATTCTGTATCCAGTCAGATGTAATGGATTTGTGTCAGCTAAACATTTACTAAACAATTGGTCACAGAACTGTATTGAATTAATTGGTCAGGTTACAGAATTGTTTCGTTAAACCTTTTTTTTTTTTTTTGCTTATTTCTGAAATCCTATATTGTATGTTTTTTTATTTGTCAAGTAAATTAGACTTCACAATTAGAACTCTCTCTCTCTCTCTCTCTCTCACACACACACACACACACTTGAACACACACATTGAGCGAGAGTGTAACACACAGAAATAGAGACAGGCATGCATGCAACAAAAACACACTAGCCCACACAAACACACATACATATTAAGAAACACTCAGAGATATACAGAGAGAAACTCGTAATTTAGTCGGAGTCCCACATTCTCATTCAAGGAAGATGAAGAGAGAGAGAGAGAGAGATTAAAAGATATTCTAAGGCTCGTGGATTCTGAAGAAACAAAAGTGAAATATGTTTAAGACACTAGTTCAACACATTCCCTGGAATGAAAAAACAAACTCTAAAAGAATTCTGTTTTTTTTTCTTTGCATTTCATTACATTAATTTCAGTGTTATCGTTACAAGATTTTGTTGAAGTACTCAAAGAAATAGCAACAAAAATTGTTATATGATTGAATATCTGACGAAATCTAAGAAATACAAATTAACAATGCCAGATCAAGAGTTATCTTGAAATAAACTGAAAGTCCATTGCTATGATGTGGTTTTCATAAGTGAGTAGAAAACTGACTTTATTTAACCATAGCAGACGCTTGTGCAATTTTTTTTGTTATACAAACCATAATTGACATAACCATAACTTGACATAACCATAACATAACATAGCCATATCTAACATAACCATAACTTAACATAACCATAACCAGTGGCGTAGCAAGGTATCCGTGGGCCCGGGTTCAAGAATATGTTGGTGGGCCCTCTACCCCAAGTAAGGTGTAAAGTGTGACAAAAAAATTGAGTAGTCTGAATGCGTGAGTATATTAACCAAAAGTCATTCTAATGCTTTGTGCTTTATATATCTCTTGCTTCTCATTTTTCAACATCCACAATGTAAGATCTGACTGCGCTTACAATTTTGTGTTGGACAATAAGCAGAACAATGTTATCGAATAATTCATGCGTTTTTATTCTTTGAGAAACACAAACTGCTTTGGTACATCAAAATATCTTAATCTCATTTTTGTTAGAGCATTATCCCTTGATGACCACGTGTATTTATTATTATACTATACTCTTCCTATTGGATTCAAGACGCGCCCATCTTGAGATGCTGTGAGCAAAAAACACCAAGTCATAGAAATCTGAATATCTTAAGCAGAGCTGACGAAATTATTTAAAACCAAGTTAAGTCGTAGTCAACATAGTGAACATATTGAGCGGCTTCTTTTGATGAAACAATACTCTAAGTCCTTGTAGGCTCTACAATCCACTTACATTGGAAGCACCATCATAGCTTAAGCCTCGCAGTTTATTTAAAGATAAATTGAGATTATTCATTTGTTGGATCATTTGTCCCGCCAATTCTGCAGACGTCTGGTTCTCACAAAAATGAAAACCTAGAAATAATTCTTTAATTGCTTTTTTTTTTCTTTTTTTTTTTGGGGGGGGGGGGTTTTCCTTTTTTGAGAACAAAAACAGTTAAAAAAAAAAACGCCATGCTAATTTGATCTAACTTTTATTATGTCTTGAGTGTTCTCAACAATGAAAGAGAAAAAATGGTGCGGACCTGGATAGAAATGGATTATCCAACAGGTCTATTGTTTCGAATTGAATCTGCGAGGCTTTGTTTTCCTATAACATTTCAATATTCATAGCAATTTTAAATAAAATAAAGACTAATCACTGATTTTTGTTCAATATGAAGGTGTAAAATACCTTTAAGAACTATAAACTAAATACTAAGCATTGGTCAGAGTTCCATAGTAACTTAACACTTTTTTGTTTCTCTTGGAACCTTTTTATTTATTTTTGTAATGGTTTATTCATATTATACTTTCGTTTACAATAACACACAAGACAAACAGGTTAACGTATCCACGTTCAGACCATAAAATACTGTTGAATCGTCAAAACCAGATCAGTTTTTCATGTTCTTTACAAAGAGCGAAGACCCAAAATTGTTTATAGCTGTCACTGATTTTGTTGTTGTGTTTACCTGCTGACAGATCAGGCATTCACGTCCAAACCCTATGATACTGATGAGCAGTCTAGGTTATTGAGAAGTTCATGTTCAAATACATTGTTCATTGTAATATATCCGCTGGAGTTCATCACTTATAAATTCATAGTTGTTTTTTTTAAACTCATTTTTTCACCATTAACGTTAACATCGTTCAGAAATGGTGCAAAATTGACAATCAGGGTGAACACTGTCTTTTGTTGTAGACGCGATCAAAGTCCTTGATATGTAACAAAGTTGACTTAACCAACTTCTTGCACTAGACCAGGGGACGGCAACCCGCGGCTCGCGAGCCACATGCGGCTCTTTGGGTCTGAAGCTGCGGCTCTTTAGTTCCATACGTAAATATTATTTATTTTATCGAAACATTTTATAAAATAGTTCTGAACGTTTAACGAGGATTAGGCACAAATTCTATCTCTCAGCCACTTGAACTCGCTTCTCACCACACCCCTCCATATGCGTCGTCAATGTTATCAATCCGTCAGAAGCTCTCAAATGACCCATCGTCGGATGCTTCTATCAAGGTTTCAATCCTCTTTCAATGAAAGACGACTTGGCGTCTTCACTACGTGCTATGGCTGTGTTATTGAAAGTAAATGAGCTAGAAGCGATTATTGTGTCAAACTTAGAAGCAATCTACAAGTAATGCTAATCGGGCAAGCATTGTGGTACCACTAGAAATTGCACAAAAAGGCAAACCATTTACAGATGGTGAGTATGACAAAGACTGCTTTCTACGTGCATCTGAAGAACTGTTTCGTGATTTCAAAAACAAACCAAAAATCTTGAAAAAAAGTTTAGATTTGTTACTATCCGCTTAAACAGTGCAAGATAGAATATTTAAAATGTCTTCATGTGGAAGATATTCAACTTTCATTTGTCCTATCACTTGCTTGTCTAGCAACATAAAGACATGGCACATGTTGCCTATTTTGTCATGTATATGTCTTCTTAAGATCCAAAAGAAGAACTTCAAGGATTGTTACCGCTCTCCGGACAAACTGGAGGGAAAGCTATAGTGCATACAAAAATACATTGAAAACAATAAGATCGATTTAAATAAAATCGTTTCAATAGCAACTGATGGAGCAAGAAAAATGACTGGAAAAAATAAAGGGACAACAACGATTTTTTCGAAGCAAAATAAATCATGAAATTCTTACGTTCAACCAAGAAGCACTTTGTGCCCAAAACGATTCGAACCGAATAGTTAAGGTAATGAATTTGGTAATCAAGATTGTTAAAAGCATCTTGTCAAAAGCACTCTACCATCGTCAGTTTAAAGAATTCTTAAACGAAATGGAGTTCAGTAGTCTGAGCGCCTTCTTATCAATTAAGTGCGATAGCTTCCAAAGGTAAGGTGTTGAGACGTTTTGCTTTGTGCTTGAAATAAATACATTCTTAATGATAGAGAAATTAAACTCCCTGTATTAGAAAGTAACAAATATTTGCAAACAGTTTGTTTTATGGCTTATCAAATTAAATTAGCTGAATCTAAAAGTGCAAGAAAAGGGAAACCCGTCGTATTTTTTGGTAGAAAATTGGTTTGTTTTGAAGAACGATTAATTCTTTTTGCAGACGATATTCAGAGACGTAAGTTACTTCATTTTTAATGTCTAAACCAGTATCGCAATAAAATCAGAGCTACTTTCATCACGAATTACTTGAGCACAGTTTTAAAAAATTAAAGATAAACTTCTTGACAGATTTGAACATTTCAAAACCAACAAAATTTTTCTAGCATTCCTATTAAATCCTCTCAACACAAATTTACGAAATCAACATTAATACATTTGGAATTGATACATACGGGATTTCTAGAAATGCAATTGGTCAATTTATAAAGTAAAGCTTTATGGGATGGACAATTTACAGTGTTAAAAAATCAAGTTTGAAAATTTGGAGTTCCAGCAATGTATGAACGTAAGTCAACAAAAGTTATACAGCTTTCAAAGAAATTCCACGAGTTTATTCGTCGCATGGAGTAAGTCAACCAGATTGCTAAAGTGAGGACTCTCGGAGTGCTGACTTTGTTCGGATCGAAATATTCGTGCGAGAAAGCGTTTTTTTTTTAAATGAATATAAATAAAAGCAAAGTAAAAAGCAAACTAACTATTACAAATTTAGAATCGTGTTTGAAACTAAAAACAACAAGTTATGAGCCAAATGTATCCGAACTTTCTAAAAGCTTGCGAAGCCAACGCTCCCATTGAATTTGTTTGTCCAATTGTTTGTTATTAAAGTTCAAGTTAGTGTTTAAGAAAATGTTGAACTGCTTTAGTTGTTACCGAAATATAAAATAATTATCTAATAATGCCCCATATATTATTTAATTTGTTGTGAAAAACACTACTCATATATAAATATATTTTTTTCAGTAAAAAAAAATGTGCGAGTACTATTTATTGTTGCAAGAAAAACTTTGCGGCTCTTTGAAACTTTAAAATTTTGTAAATTGTAATTTTTGGCTCTTTCGAATCAAAAGGTTGCCGACCCCTGCACTAGACCAGTGTCTAACACTTAACGCTGAAAAGCTGGGCTGATCAACAATGTCCCCGGACCTTGCGGAACTCTAACAGTGGACAGACCGGTACGATTTCTTGATGGTAACTGAGGCCCAGCAGCAATACAGTGAGCTCATGAGGAGTTTAGAGGACTACATATAATCTATGATTGGTTATTCTTTACAATTTGTCTGGTCTGGCGATATTTTTTTCCCCAATGAAGTCCCGGGACAACTAATCCACCGAGAGGTCCTGGATTTCTGTTAGAATCACCACAGACTGAATTGATAACAATTAGTATCTTTTTTTTTTAATGGTTTATTCAGATTATACATTTGTTTACAATAACACACAAGACAAACAAGTTAAACGTATCTACATCTAGTCCATATAATACTGTTCAGCGGTGAAAGTTATTGAGGGGTTGTATATAGTTCATGATTAGATACACTGTAATGTTGTAATATACCTGCTGGAGTTAATAAATTATAAAGTCATAGTTGCAGATATAGGAATATTAGCGGATTGTCAAAACCAGCTCAGTTTTTCCATGTTCTTTACAAAGAGCGAAGACCCAAAATTGTTTATAGCTGTCACTAATTTTGTTGATGTGTTTATCTGCTGACCGTCACCAGGATGTCCATCATCCTTCGTTGCAATTATTGGGATCCTTTCGAAAGGATCTGGCAATATTTCCTATGGAAGCCAAAAGGTTCCAAGAAATATGAAATGTTTGTTCCATACTGCTCTTGACACTTTAGAGTTCGTATACACCTAAACAAAGTTCTACATCTCACTCGAAATGCATGATCTTAGGAGTGTTGAAGGTCCAAGTCTTTGTTTTCTAGTAAAGTCCAATAGTTCTGGGACACATACACACACCGAATTCTATAGATAGTGTGTTGTCAGTACTCATCATTCTGAGAATGTGGGGGAGACATGTCTAAACAGGCTCTGGTATCCTGTAGTCGCAGATATATATAGAAGCACCAGCGAGTGGTCAACAAATTATATCATGTTGGGCTGATCAACAATGTTCCTGGACGTTGTAGTACTCTACCAGTGGACGGACCGGTATGATTTCTTGATGGTAACCTGTCAACCCAAGGCTGAGGCCCAGCAGCAATACAGTGAGCACATGATGAGTTTAGAGGACTACATATAATCTATGATTGGTTATTCTTTATAATTTGTCTGGTTTGGCGATATTTTTTTCCCCAATGAAGTCCCGGGACAACTAATCCACCGAGAGGTCCTGGATTTCTGTTAGAATCACCACAGACTGAATTGATAACAATTAGTATCTGTGTGTTACATTTTTATTGAGCAAAGAGTAAGAAAGAGTTATTAGAATACATTATAAATACAGAAAAAAAAAAGAAACATATTGAGCTTTGAGAAAATTGAATAATTAACATCTGTTTCGAAATTTTAATTCGTGAATTAGTGTCATCCGTAAGTTCTCACGTGGGCCCTAACTAGTCAATAGTCATGGCACCCCTTTTCGCTATTGTTGCTACTCCACAGCCTGTGGGCCCCTAATGGCCATGGGCCAGGGTTCATTGAACCCCTTCGCGCCATGGATGCAACGCCACTGACCATAACTTAGCATAACCATAACTTGACATAACCATAACCATAACTTATCATAACTATAGCTTGACATAACCATAACTTGACATAACCATAACTGTACAGTTCTTAAATGCCGATTGGTCTTAGTGTGATAATCAAGCTATGCCTGATGTGACATAACAATATTTAACATTGTAATAGACGCGACTACTATAGCTTCTGACTTACATTCTGACAGTGAAAAACTTATATTGGCCTCTCATAAAACTTTCAAGTGGGTCTTATGAACTGACTACTAATCAAACTAGTGCCGGATTTACGTAAGTGAAGGCCCTAGGCAAGATTTTTGTAGAGGCTCTGTTTAAAGCGTCGAAAACTGCATATTGGTATATTTAAACGTGAATTACTTTTGTTAACAAAAAATAGAGAACTAGTACGTTTATTTTCCCTTCTTTTTTTTTTCTACATTTAAGATGCATTTTAAAAACTATATTTTTTAAGTTTGTGAAGGAACTTGGGTAGCCTCACATTCTCCACTGCCATAGATCCGACCCTGATTCAAATACTTTTAAAAGCATCACTGGGAGTTATAAAGTGTTTTATTTAGAAACAATTACATGTATTTTAATTTATGACCCCCCCCCCCCCAGTTTTCCAATGGCGCCGCGCAGTCACTCTTTCTTGCAGGTGCAAACACACACACTTACATCCACACACACATCCTGTTATGTTGAGTTAATGATTGGTTAAAGTGACATTTCCCCACACAAAGTTTTGTTTGTTGTCTTTAGAGATTAGCCCCATCTGAGCCAAGTGGAGGCGAACGTGGAAAATAAAACCCACAGTCTTAGATTTTTTTGTCTTGGATAACAAGCTAATTACAAGATAAAAAAAAAAAGAGGCTGTAGGCCTAATTCTATAGACTTAGGAGTTTTTATTTTTCAATACTTTCTCACGAAATCCATAGGTTAGCGGTTCTTAAACCGGAGGAGGTCTCCCTAGAGGGGTGCTGTAATAGAAGGCTAGTACACAGTCAAGATGTCCTTCAATATTTGTTCAACTGCGTCCTTTAGTTCACGTGTTAAACAAAATGTCAGTATCAGTGCTGTCAACAATCTCCTACACAGCCAGTCATTAAAAACATGGTCGTGAAGTACGCTGGACTGTCGTCTTGATGCTCTTAGTTCAAACCCAGCCCACCGCTATGCCCCCACCGTCCTGAGAAAGTAAGTTCACTCATTCCAAACAATAGCAGCAATTCACCCAATTTGTTAATTATATTTTTTAAACAGTTATAAACATAAATACTAAACCAAGCCCAACTAAAGATCGCAAGGTCTGAAAGGGGAACTTTACTTTTGTAAAGGAGATCAATCCTACTAAAAACGCTCACTAAAAACGCCCACTAAAAACTTTATTTCTCTGCTGCTTTGAATTTCTCTAGCACCTTAGTATCAGCCTACTCCATTCTTTCTATATTCTTTTAGACCTGAGCTCTTATTGATAGAAGAATTAGTGCCTTGTACGAGCAATGGAGAAATGAATTTTCGAGGTCCAGATAGCAGAAAAACGTTTAGAGTTAGGGTTAACGGCGTCCCTTATCCCTATCATCTTGCTTGCTATTTTGGTGTAGGGAGGCGTTAGTAGTAAAAGTTTGAGAAGCCCTGCCATAGGTGGCTCTGCTTTCTGCCCAACAGGTGCGTATTTCGGGCGAGAGACTTATGCAGAGTGGGCGATGAGACAGTAGACCGAATTCTCGCGAAATGCTGCGACTTACAGTACAGGGGACAAGGATACGACAAAGAAAGAAGACGGATCAATGTTCAGGTAGGCTACTACTTGTACAGGGACAGGTACTCCAGTGGAATACTCTCGGTACGTCGCTCGTCACGAAAGAGATCTCAGAACAGTTATGTGCGCAAAGACGGACCTATTGCTCGGTTTTCATAACTTACGATTATGAATAGTTTTTCTCATCTAACTTGGCAACCATCCGTTTCGCCCTTGACCCTCCATTATAAGAATCAGATTACGCACCACTCTGAGACTAGAAGTGTTTATTTCTGTCTATTTGTTTTTAATGAGTTAAACCTTTTTTTTTTGTGTGTCTCTGCAAACAATCGCATGTTTCATCCTAGCACTGCTCACCTTCAGCGTGTATCAACAGTTGTTGAGAATGTCCTTGCTAGCTGACTGTATTATTTCTATAGACTAGCTAGGCGCGTGCAGTTGTTTCTTTTTAACTTCTTCACGTGAGAGTTCGTTTTGGTTGAGCGCCAGCTAGAAACATGTCTCAACAATGTGTGTGTGTCTGTCTGTCTGTCTGTCTGTCTACGTATTACAGAAGTGTTTGTCTATCAGACAATTGGATCCTAATGGCATTTCGTGTATTACAGGAAGAAGAAAGAGAGGAGGGAGAGAGGTGAGAGAACTCCAACCCTAATTCATGGACTTTCAGCACTTCTTGAATACGACCAGCTATCAGCAAAGTCTTAGACAAATCAGGAGGCCCTGTTAGCATTGCGCTGGGCCCTGGTCGAGTGTGATATCAGGACCACGACCATGAGGTGACGCTCACAACTGAGAAAATATTCTTTTTTTTTTTTTTTTGCGGGGCCCTTCTAAGGCGCGGGACCTAGGAGGGTAGCCCCACTCGCTACCCCCCCCCCCAGGCAGCATCTGTACAAAATACATCTAATTCATCTGCATTGTATTACATCTCTAAGAGTTGATTGTTCTGACATGTAAAGACTTAGTCTTGTTACACGAGTCTACTGAAGAATACAGATGAGAGACGATACATAACTTTTCATAAAACCAATAATCATTTTTTTTTTAAATTTAGCAGGTAGATCAGAATATGATTAAAAATAATAATAAAAAAACAGACATGCGAATAGCCTCATACCCTAAACGTCCTTGTTTCGACTTGGTCCGGCAGTGTTACTTGTCCTATATACATGTACAGTGTATTTCCTATACAGCCTTTCAACCCCCCCCCCCCCCCCCCCCCCCGCAGCAGTAAATCTTGTTATTTTGTCTCTTGATCTGATTCAGAACTATGCAACAGGTTGATCCAATTCTAAATTCATCCTAAGGTGTTAAAGCAAACTCCACAATCTGTATCTTGACAATCGTGGTTTGAATAGGGAGATAACTACTGCGTGAGCTGTTCCCATATATTAAAAAAAAAAAGAAATGCCATTTCTTAAAAGAACGTCTTAAATCCAGAGCATATATTTCGAAACAAATCAAATAATATATCAGACAAATAAAAAACAAAAACAAAAAACATGAAACGAAATTTGAAACCACTGGAAGAGTGTTAAAAAAACATGCCAGAGAATAGCAAAGCTGAAAGAGAAAAAAAAAAGATTTTTTTTTCTGATAATTTATTGGATCAAAAACCCAGCAATATTTCAACGTATAGATGACATTAAACATGACACTTAGAATTTAATCTTGTCAGGACATCTAAACTAGAACTTGACCGAGTTATTTTATTTACTTTCTATTAAAGAAGATAATAAACGAAAGTTTCGAAATAAATTTATTGACACATTTTTGTTCAGATACTTTAATAAGCTTAAGAGGTAGGTGTCCTGAGTCCTGACAGACACGATTTTATGTTATTAAATTGTACGGAGCGTATCAGTGCTTTTTTAAAATAATACTGTAGTAATAGTGGGAAGCGAACCAAACCACTGCAGAGACAAAGTAGCGCTCTATGTGCTGGATGGTGTGAGTAAGTAAATAAGTAAATACAAATAATGGTCGCAGAACGACTAGTAATCTCGTCGTCAACATCATCAGTACCAGCAAAGTTCAGCACATAAATATCAACATCTCTAAGTTCAGCACATAAATA
>JADKLZ010000687.1:33028315-33055701 GCA_021533235.1 Biomphalaria straminea | reverse complement strand
ATCAAGAACTAACATTACAACAAGAGAAAAGGGAAGCACATTACAGTAGGACGTAATCATCTTCTTTTTTGAAGTAACGTCTGTATTATATAAGATAAGAGAAATTAACTTACTAAATTTGGACTATATAAAGAAAACAACAGTGTTAATGAAGGAAACAGGACCAGTTACCATTCCTTTGTTCCTGTGACCAAGGAACCCAACTAGGAAGACAAGGGATCTAATTAGCAGATAACGCGGTAACACTTCTCAGAGTAGATTCCCTTTGTGTGCTGTGGGCCGTTTGGTGTTTCGCATTTTTCTCACCTCCGTGTTTTTGTTTTAAATTCTAAAACACCTTAATGAACTTCTGGGGAAAAAAATAGCAAAGAAAAAAAGAACTCTGATATGGAGCCTCTTATTGAACTAGCCAAGTTCCCCTTTTACATGGACAGCACGCCACTGAGACAGGCGACATTTAGTCCTCGCTTACATGAAAGAGAGTAGGTGGCAACCTTTGAAAGAGCTGAATATCTCTCACGAAGTTACAGGAAACATATTTTAGACCGAAAGAAAGACACTTGCCGAAGACAGGCGCAGAAAAGGGAAAAAAAAACTTGAATAGACCCCAGGCGGTCAACGGCTTTGTAGACATTAGATCTGGCAAAATATGTAGGTCGGAATAGGGTTTTGCGTGATCACATGAGATAATGCACATATCCTTAGTCATCGCAATAGAAAGCACTGTCTCTAATTGTTATTCTATATTTAAAACTAGATTTAATACATCAGCGGTTCCCAAAATTATTTGTCTCGTAGACCCTTTCTGTTGCTTTCCAGGTTTCAGTAGATCCCCTGCTTAGTTAATCATGCACTATGCACTTCAAATGTGTTCCCCCCCCCCCTGATTTCTATGTCTTATATATTTGTGTTCTTGCTTCGTGAATGAAATTCACACACATACACACACACACACATACACACACACACACACACACAAAAGCTGAGATTATAAACTTCGTTTTTATCCAAATTCACTTATCAACTTGTAGCTGCAAGTTCATTTCATTACATTTATGAAACAAGTCTGCTCCATAGACTAGGATGTCCGCTTAATTCCTTTTTTTTCCAAATTGGATCTTAAGTATCCAAGAACTCTTTAGCGTATTAAAAGAGAAACAATTACTGTCAAACTTGATCATTTCAACCACCGTGTAAAGGAGCGATTGATGAAAGTTCTCGATAAAGAACTGTTCTTCGTGCATATCTTGATTCATAAGAAAACGAACATATGCCAATTATAATTACCACGCAAGCTCAAGCTCTTCCACCAGATTTCTAGAGAAATATTTTGCTTGCAGCTTTCAATATTTTACTAGTTATTTCACCAATACACTATGAACTATATTGTTACTTTTATGAATTATTTTTCATAAAATCAGATGCAGGTTTGTGGATAATTGTTTTTGAAACTTCTTTAATGGCTGCCAAAATCCATTTTGCAGTGTACTGTTTTCCGGACTTTTCTATAAATAGAGATACTGTTAGACGCTCGCAAACCGCTTCTCTTTGTGATTATAAATCGAACATTTTGTAACTTCGTATTGATACAGCAATTTGCTTGTTCCAAAAGAAAGGAATGAAGCCAAATATGAAACAATTAACGCAATACTGTCTCTTTTTTTTGTTCGGATTCGACCACGCTCAATATAAGATGTATACATTTTTAAAATAAAACTTATTTGATTCGAATAACAGGATTAAAATTCAAAGGATTAACTAAGATACAAATTATATGTGTGTATGAGTTAATTCCATTTACGGGAAATACAATTTAAAATATGAACCTGCTAAAATGGGATCCACTATTGTGGACCTCCATTTACATCTCGTAGACCCCCATTTAATTTTTTCACTCTCGTAGATTCATTGGAGGTCGTCGTGGACTCCTGGATATAAACCACTTCAGCAATCAGTGAAAGAGATGGTTGGTGTTAGCCCGTCTACTTTGGGAATCACTGAAATAGATGGTTGTTGCTACTCCGCAATAGTCTACAGTACAAACATTGTTGTATAAGTGAGACAGAACCACATGGGGTCGCCTACGAGTTTGTGTATCAGAAAATCTTTTTTTTTCCTCTTTTTTTTTTTGTTTTTGTGTTAGTCTCTTATTTTCTTTAGAAAAGTATAAAATATTTTTTTTATTAAAATGCTAAATAAACTTGTTCTGCAAAACCGAATTACAGAACATAATCCATTTTTAAAAGCGGACCTGGTTTTGAGTTTGTTTTGCCCCAGTGTCTGGATAATATTCCAAGACAAAACAATCCAAAGAAATGTCCTTGTCTTGAAGATCAGGTTACAGAGAAAACATGTCTGTTTCTCAATGTCTGTTTCTCAAAGCGTGATGGTGAAGACGATAAAACTGAATAATTTATTGAGCTTTTGTCTTATGTTTATTTTTTGTTTTGCAATGAATGTCTGATGTCAGATATTGTTTCATTTCGTAAATAAGATAAATTCTGGTGTTTAACTACATAGGCTCTTCCTTTCTCTCTCTCTCCTCTCTCTCTCTCTCTCTCCTCTCTCTCTCTCCTCTCTCTCTCTCTCTCCTCTCTCTCTCTCCTCTCTCTCTCCTCTCTCTCTCTCTCTCTTTCTCTCTCTCTCCTCTCTCTCTCACCTCTCTCTCTCTCCTCTCTCTCTCTCCTCTCTCTCTTCTCTCTCTCTCTCTTTCTCTCTCATATGTATCTCTCTGTTCTCCGTCTCTCTTCTCTTGCTTTTCCCCCATTTCTCTCTCTCTCCTAATTCGCAACTCTCTTAACTCTTTCCTCTCCCCCCCCCTTTCTTTTCTCTCTCTCTTCTCTAACTTTAACTTCCTCCTCTCTCCCCTTCTCTTAGGGTTACCAGGCGTCGGGAGGACATGTCCTCATTTTTTTAGGACTCAGTCCTTCGTTCGGCAGGCGTTGACCTAAATTGTGAAAATTTCTGTATACCACTCTGGTGTTTTTTTTTTCTTATTCAACCATCTTGACGGACATGTGTTCATAAGAAGATGTTTCCTACAAGTCCTACAGATCTATACTTTTATTCTTTCTTTGTTATTCAACCATCTTGACGGACATGTGTTCATAAGAAGATGTTTCCTACAAGTCCTACAGATCTATACTTGTATTCTTTCTTTGCGTTCCCGGACATTATTTATTGATAGCCTCATTACATGTAGAACTCTTAAGATTTATTCTAGACCTACTTCTAGATGTAAAAGTATAAACAAAGCAACTTTTAATTTAAAAAACAACAACCCAGCATACTACAGTTTTTGAATAATTCCAATGATAGGCCTTTAAATCTAGACTTACAAGACGACAGGGTCCATTCACCAAACGTAAACAAACAACATTTTCTCTACATGTTCTATACAAATTACGCAATCCGTAAGGGTGTCACGTGATCCGTATTTTTCACTATTTTATCAATATTAATTATTATGACGTGGCTAAATTTGTTTATTTACATTTGGTGAATGGACCCCATTCACAAAATATTCCTGAGCATTAATTTATAAAAAAACTTGTATCAAAAATGCCTTCCATTTGTAAATTCACTAATTTGATAGCCCTTTCAAGAACGCGATAGTCCCATCAAAACCGATGTTAGCTCTAGATCTAAGTCAAGTAGGCTACCCAAGCCAAATTTACATTTTTTTTTTACTTTGAAAAAATAACGTCCGAACTAGAATTTTCACAAGGAGCCAAATGAGCTGTTCATTCTTTTGTCAGCGATATACTGTTTAATTTCTAGGAAAATTGTTAGAGCCGTTTTTGAAAGAGCATGTATGAATTTCTGACTTAAATAGATGTACTGTAAAAAAAAAACAATTTGTTTTCTAAGTTACTTGATTTATAACTAATAATATACAATCGATCGATTAGTAGTGTTCAATTGTGGCTTTGATTTTTTAATGAAAATTCTGAGAATATAAATCGGAGAAATATGTTATTTATTTGGTGGTTCGAAAGGATTCATAAAATAATTATAATCTTCATTTTCAAAATTTAACATTGTATTTTGAGTGTTCTCTTGTTTAAATCGTTCTCCTTTTGGCCCACCTCTGTGAGAGTGTCAGCGAGTTTGACAACCATATCCTCTATGCTTCATCTCTCTCTTCCTCACTCTCGCAAACTCTTCTTTCTCTCTCCTCTCAATGTAACCCCCCTCTCCTCTCTTTATTTCTCTCCCTCTCTCTTTCACACTTTGTCACTCACTCCCTACGTTTCCCGTGTGTAGATATAAATAAACACATCTATTTATGTCTTAACGTTTACAAACGTGTTGAGAAAATCACAAACCACCATCTCCTTGTTTTGAGATTGTAACACAATATATATTTAAACTGTCCTGTTCTCTATTCTGTTGTCAATCACATGTAAGTGAAAAGAAAAGGAAATCATTAAATCCTAGGCACATGTAAATATGTTTTTTTTTTCCTCTCGCTTGTAATCCCCATTAACGGGGATTGCATAATCCTTTTGTCCAATCACGACATACTCTAACTCTTCGTTTCATTTCCGGTTCAGCGAGGTCTGACGTAGATATTGACCTCATCATTTCCTCCCACAGGATCGCGCCAAGCCTCAACAAAAACATCGTCTCAGGAACAAATAGAAAGAAAAATTATATGAAATTTCAAAGAACAAGTTTTGGGCTAATAGGTTGGATGAAATGTTAAAGAACGGAAATAGGAAGGTATATTATGGAATCCAATTAAAAGAAAAGTTCTCAATGTTGGTTCACTCCCTTTATTTCCAAGTTCTTCTTTTTGAGGACACAAAAAATCGATGACGTAATTTAAAAAAAAAATTAGAAATGTAAAAGCTAAGTTGATACAAAGGAATTAGTTTAGAGCAGGTCAGGACAGTAATAGTACAATTTAAAACTCAAAAATACGATTTTTTTTAAAAAAATAGATTGTCGATCTAGTATTCGAGTGTTGTTTTTTTTTAATTTTTGGTTATGTAGAGCGATGTATAGTGTATCTAAAAAGAATCCTATAAGCATGATAAGTCTAATATCACAGAAAAAAAAAGACAACAATAATCAGGTACGGTGTTAGTCTTGAAAATTAGACAAGCTTTGATTCTTATTCTGAGTCTTATGCTAAATCTTCAGATATTCACAGGTATTGGAAACAAAGTTGTCAAAGTTTGTCCAAACGTTCTCAGGATGACCAACGACAGCCCAGAGCGCCATTGTCCTGACTGCATGTTTTACAACTTCATAGAAGACAAATATGTTTGATTTTTTTGTTCAGATCGTTGTTCATCTTACTCGCTAGAAAGTCCATTGCAATCTGAAGCTCTGGTTTCCAATGAAAAATTTATAAAAATACTTGGTATGATTGAAAAATGTATCCTCTTTCTAAATTTACCGATGGGTTTTGAGTTACGCACGTTTATTTTAATACTTCGTAGGTCGATGTACCATTGTAGATCTATCCGATTCAAATTTAAACTTTTGGTATTACAGAAAGAAATGTCACTGATATCTCACAGTATTAATTCATGTATCTTAAATAGTAAATTACCCAAATATTAAAAATGCAATAAAGAATTAACAAAAACAAACATAATTTATGAAATAACAAATCAAATTTGCCATCATTATTTCTATTAAAAATCAAACGCGTTAGAACTTAATGACTTAATGTACTGTCTATTTAAGAGTTCCTTCCTTTACTAGAGTTCATACTACAATAATAAGATTTTACTTTGATTTGGTACTTTTTATTCATTTGATAAATATACCAGAAAAATAATTTCTGATTAATAAAATACAATAATTAAAGTCAAATAAAGTCAGAATCTCAAACTCATAAATCCTGACAGCAAACACATTTTTTTCCTCTTACAAAGCCCGTTTCTGCTCATGTTCGTCGTGGGGCCGAGCACATTGAACCCCTTCACGCCATGGATGCTACGCTACTGATCTAAACCCAAACCTTCCAAAAGACAGCAGCGGGTGACGACGGGCAGGGTTTGAACCCAGTAGCATCAAGAGACAGCCCAGAACGTAAAAAACACGACCACACGGCCATCCTTTTCGGGGAAGGGGAATCCAAGAAAGTGGAGGCCCTAAGCCCTAAGCTCATATAGCCAAAGCGTAAAACCCTGGGGTGACAATAATATACATACACTAACAGACATATGTGTAGACCCACGCGCCGTTCCACGGCTCATATCAGAACTATCTAATTACAATATCAGGCACTGGGTTATTGATATACATCTGAGCTACAGTATTTGTGGAGTTGGGGGAAGAGTGGAGTGATATAGATGAAATCGATAGAGTGGAATCATATGCTATCGTAAGAAAATTATTGAGAGTCCAGTCGATGTCTCTGTCTGGCACGGCCTTCAGACAACATTTCTCTTTGTAATAGCTCTGTCTCTGTCTCTGTCTCTCTCTCTCTCTCTCTGTCTCTCTCTCTCTCTCTCTCTCTCTCTCTGTGTATGTGAGAAATGAATGTCAGGTGTTGTTGATATTTTTTTTTCTCACTAAATTTAGAAAGCCTTCAGGAGAGAAGACTCAAAAGTAAAGTAGCAATTATACATAAAGCACTGAACCACTCTCTTGAAATAAAAAAAAAAAACAACAAAACTAATAAAATACTCAGAAAGACGATACAAACACATCACTTATTCTATATGTTAGGACAAATTTGTACAAAATCTCCTTCTTCCCTAGTGCTATTAGAGCATGGTATACGGTTGCCTGAGCCAGCTAGGAAAACTAGGGACTTGGCAGAATTTAGGTCATTGGTTAACATGCATGACTAGATGCAAGACGTGTAGGATGTAATCGTCTTCTTTTCTTTTTTTAAAGTAACGTCTGTATAATATAAGATAAGATTTATGCATTTATGATACCCAGCCCAACGCTTTTACAGATGTTAATAATGTTGTTTCTCGTGTCAACAATTTTTCAACACCTGTTAAGAATGCTCGAATCTCATCGGCATCTTATATAATAGTAGTATCATAAGTAATCTCAGTAGTATTCCTTTACCAACAAGAGAAAGCAATAAATATATAATACTTGCTGCTTTTTTATTTCTTCTATAAAGATTGAGTGTGACTTGAATGTTAAACAAAAAAAAAATGTTATTAAATAAATGAAATATAATGTGATCAAGAATTGACATGAAACATTTGTGACAATAATGTTGTCATAGCAATTTATCGTTATAAGTGGCACGATACATGATATTTATTACTTTAAGTACACATTATTAAAAAAAAATGCATAGCTTATACGAAGAGAGAAAATAATGATATACTATTTAAACGATTAATCACATTGAGAATATTAACATTGAACTTGATAGCAGCTTGAAATCCGTTGCTTTTATGATATTTTATCTATCATTGTGATTATTGAATTCTTGATCTTATACATCTTTATCTTTGCACATATTTAGCTTCTGACGCCAATATAAAAACTGGAAAAAAAAATGCTGAAATAGAACTAAAATATTTTAGCTTACATTGTAAAATAACTATAAAAAAAACTCTGTCTAAATAGGCCCTCCTCTATTGACGTTGGGTTGTCAAGTATTTATTGACAACGTTTTCTGTGTTTTTTCTCCTTGAACTTGATTCGTCCAATTATCTGCCCCTGTCTACACAAAATCTATCAGACGAGCTCTCCAGGGATATTATGTTCCGTTCTAACCTTTTGTGGTCGGCAGAAACTTTGGATAGTCTGAATGACTTTCATTTACAGAGTAGGACAGCCGGAGTGGGCAGGATGGTCGTAGATTCACATAGCACTGGTCGAATGTATTTATTGATGACCAAAACATTGCGTGATTCGAAGTGCCAAGTCAGGTCTGCCAGAGAGAGACAAGCTGAGAGAGACCAGGATAGAGGGAGTGGAACATAGAACAAATAAACGGATATTTGTTAATCAAGACTTCATCGATAGCATTGAGTTAATACAACTATGATTGTAATCTCATCTTATAGAACAAACAAACGGATATTTGTTAATCAAGACTTCATCGATAGCATTGAGTTAATACAACTATGATTGTAGTCTCATCTTATATCATACAGACGTTACTTCAAAAAAGGAAGATGATTACGTCCTACACGTCATGCATCTAGTCATGCATCTAGTCATGCATATTAAGCAATGACTTACATTCTGCCAAGTCACCGGTTTACCTGGCTGGCTCAGGCAACTCATTCCATTATCTAATAGAAATAGGAAAGAAGGAGGATTTGTACAAATTTTTCCTACCATATGGAACGAGGAATGTACTTTTATCTTTGTGTCATACTGAGGATAAGGGCGCGGTGGCTGAGCGGTAAAGCGCTTGGCTTCCGTACTGGAGATCCCGGGTTCGAATCCTGGTGAAGACTGGGATTTTTATTTCGGGATTTTTGGGCACCTCTGAGTCCACCCAGCTCTAATGGGTACCTGACATTAGTTAGGGAAAAGTAAAGGCGGTTGGTCGTTGTGCTGGCCACATGACACCCTCGTTAACCGTAGGCCACAGAAACAGATGACCTTTACATCATCTGCCCTATAGACCACAAGATCTGAAAGGGAAACTTACTTTACTTTTACATATTGAGGATATATAGATCTACATGTATTCTAGATTGTATCTACCTTTTACAAAACTTATATCAACTTTATCTGGTAAAAAGTTTGAACACGTTTTTTTTTCTCTAAACTGCCCCTAGGTTGTGACGTCTCAGGACAGTAGTCAGGGCTTCTATAACGATTGGTCTTAAGCAAACTTATGATCATACACCTCGTGACTTTATTGTCGCTAAAAATATTTCAAAACAAGTCAAAACAACATTTAAGTTACTTAGATTTCGTATTGATCCAGAACCGCCGGCCAAAATTCTGATGGTAACATCATTCTTGGGGTGAGAGATGATGTTAATAATGCATCAAGAGATGAGTTAAAGGATTTTGTTTCTGAGTGTCACTTTGGTCTCCCAAGAGAATGGATAATTTCCCCCCTTGTTTTTTCTAATAGTCAGGAATTGTTCCCTAAGTGTCAAAATAGTTCTACCTTTTATTTTTTGTTAGCTTTCCTTTTAACAACACTTTGGTTTGTTTGTTTCGTCACCCAAGTTCTATGAAGTTCCAAACTCTAGGGAGAAAGCGTGATTTTATATATACAGTGGCGTAGTAACTATGGCTTGAAAGGGTTCGTTCTCTTGGTCGGCGCCAGGACCCATGACTAATAAGGACAGACAAGGGCTATTGAACCAATAATCGTTTATTCTTTCTTCTTCTTCGTCTTCTTAAACTGTCAGGTAGAGTTGAGCCTTCGGTTCTTGGAATTCTAGGCCAGCAAAAGTGAACAAGAGCTTCCTCTCACCACCTGAATGAAAACAGTGTACACGGGTGGGTCAGACTCGCGGCAAGAGTCTATACCAGGCTAACTGTGCGGGACACACCATTTATGTACTGGCCCCTTGAAGAACAGCGCTTGGATTGTGACAAGGTTGTAGAAGCTTTTTTACAACTCCACGCAGTGCAATGAGGATGCTCTCGCACCCCCTTAGGCACTCCCACGGGAGTCTTGTTTTGCGACCATTTAGCCTAATCGTTTCTTCAAACGATCGTTTCCACTATGAGGCAGGTTAGCATGCCCTGGCATTTATTCATTTAAAAAGAAGTACACATTTTGGAAGAAGTCGTTCCTGAATGGAATGTAAGTTTTAGTACTTGTACAAGTTGATACATTCATTGGACTGTCTACGTACTCATACTGTCACCATTTGATTTTGTTGCACTTAAACTTAGAGTACTTTTTAGGATGTGGGGCTCTGTCATTTTCTTAAATGCAGGCCCACTGGTACCTACTAGAGTTTTGTAAAATGTGATCTAGGGCTCACATGTTCCTACATATTTTGCCACTTTCAGGGCACCATAACCATTGTCAGCCGGTGATCGATTAAGATTTTCTTTTCACCCCCGTCTGCCTCTCTCCTCGGCAGCGGATTTTCTTTAGGTCTCAAATGTGTATCCCGCGACCATTGAGAGTGACCTCCAGCTGTATCGTTCTGAGGCCGCGTTCCACCAAGTGCTCTTTTCTATGACAGTAAGGCAAGTTAGCGCCTAAGCTGGTCTTTCTCGCACGGGTTCGTTGGGACAGTATAAGCATATGGAGGCCCACCCCCGTGGGTTTGACCTCCGGCCTCGCATGGGAAGGGGCACTCATGCGGGCTCAAGGAGCCGTGTCCTACGACCAAACGGGTGTGATTATTTGATCACCTAGTTGCAGGGGGACTCCAGATAGAGAGGTCGGTGAAGAGCTAATTTCTCATCCTGGCCATGAGATAAAAGCCTCTGGTCACATGGTTCATTAAAGGGACGAAGTCTCGAACCATTTTTGGACATCTGACAAGACAAGGTCTTTTCAAGCATGAAAAAGCGACAGTAATGTTATATTTGTAGTGTATTATGTGTGTACTAAGTGTACTAGTAAAGTATTTAAACCAATCTCAATAACAACTTCCTGGTTGGTTAGGCTCCGGACTGTTGCAATGGTAGTCCTGAGTTTGAACCATTCCCGTTGCTATCTTCAGCCGTCCTGTGGAAGCTAATACGTGATAATAAAGTCCATCGTAATGGAACGTCTAGAGTAGCGGTCCTCAACCTTTTTAGCTCGCCGACACAGTAATGCCCTTCACCAGTAGGCCGCGACCCGCTATCTTAAAATTTTCGTCATTCATAGGCCTATGTAGGCTTTAAATGTGATTTTGCTAGTGTAATAAGATCTCAGATTTTAAATGTATGATGTATTTGCATTATACAAGAGTTATATCATTGTCTACATCATTTATTTTCAAATGATAATGATATTTTAAAGAAAAAAAAAGAACTAACTATCAATGGGAAAATGTCTACCTTCAAGGAAAAGATCGTCCTGTATCGTCTGTATATGTTCGTGTTATTAAATAGGCCTCCCTCTCCCACCGCCCACCCCATTTGTATTGCATTAAATTGACGATGCACAATCTTTGTATGATTCTGTAACGTCCTAATCTGAGTAGCATTCCTTTACTTCATACATTAGAGTGTCAATGTCTAGCATTTACTGTAAACCTCTGCTTGTTACAACACGTAAGAAAGGACCAAAATAAAACCTATAATGAAAAATAGACGAAAAAAACTAAATTTTCAATGGTCTTAGGACACCTGAGGTGTCGCGACCCACAGATTGAGAACCTCTGGTTTAGAGTGACCACGTCCAATCTAATTTAGCTTATCAAATACAAGACACGCGAATTTCTTAATAGACATACTTTTGTATTCAGAGAGCAAAGTACTTTAATAGTAGTGAACAAATGATGGTATGATATCATATTTAGTCAAAGTGGGGAGCTATAAACTAATTCACTATAGGTTAATCTATATATTAGATATCCACATATTGATTTTTGTTTTTAAATATTGACGTCAGTAAGTCCTTGTAGATATTTCTGGACGTAAGAGTTTATTTAAGTAGAAAAAAAAACAACTTTAGATAGCTGATAATTTTGCTGTCTGGAAACTTCACTTTATGCGTCTGCTAACGTATCATTTCCGGTCTATCCTGGCATCGTCTGGGCAAAGATTTAAATTATGAACGTCTTTCATTCTATTCGAAGATTTCCTCCCAGTTAATAATCACAGAGATTTGCTCCGTACTCCGAAGACAGCGCAGCATTGTCCCAAGCAAGGACACACCAAAGTAATGAGATTATTGTTGGAAAAAAAGTCTGGCCAGATATTTCCAAAAAGAGTTCTTTCGTATAGACTTTTACTAAGTCCGGTAAATAAAAATATTTGTGTTTTGTTTGATTTCAGTCTTAGCTTTGTTTTCTAACAGATTTGTTTTAGAAATAAAAATGGGAAATTTTTGTGTGAAACTTTTTTAGAAAAAAAAAATGGTAAGAAATGAAGTATGATTTTTTTTAAAATCGTATTTAAATTACTTTTCAATTTAAGATACGTACTGCTACGTTTTCAAAGTAATAAGCACTGGTAGAAATAGATCAAATCCTGCTAGGGTATTGTGTGGCCAGCAGACAATCTTCACGGACTAAATGTTAATTTTCAATTATTTTTAACTCTCCGTAATTATTTTTCCACGTTTCGAATGAATTATTCATTTTGCTCATTACTCTTTCACTACCCTGTTATGATTAGGCTTCAATAGCTTTGTTGTTTGTTATCAGAAAATGAGAAGTATGTTATAGAATTAAAGGGAAATGCATGCTCTTTTTTATATAATAGAAAGTCAAGTTAATAAGATTAAACATTAATTTATTTTAATAAGGTTAAAATCAACGATGGTATCGTCGATTTGGAGTCACAGGGTTAAATAATATTTGAACAAAATTTGAGCCTCATTTTAACCTTCCACTTGTAACTCAGTTGTTGGGTTGCAAGTTGCAAGAGTGTGTAGTTCATCTCTCAGTGTTTCTTTACTTAGTCAACGAGAATGTCATGTACAACTTATGTAGCACAATAAATATTGGAATACATTAACTCTTTCTCTCCGTAATTATTTACCACATTCTAGTAAAATCAACGATGGTATCGTCAGTTAGGAGGGAAAGAGTTAAGTAACACACTAGTCAGCAGACGATAATAAATAAATAGGCTGAATCAGCAAAGGCACAATGTACACTCAAATATTATCACCAGTGTAGTTACAATGCCGTGTTCTGAATAAAGTAAACTTCACAAGATACGCATTACAGCTGAGAGCCACATATCCGTCGTTACTCGACAAGGACCAAAAAGGTATTCACTCCGTGGTCAGTTACAGACCGATATTTGTTTTTTCCGTGCTTAAGGCACGAGATAATCAAGTGACTACGAAATCACTTCATGTCACAGTGAGTCTCAAACGAGTCTGTGACACCACAGCCTCTTGTTTTATTTGGATCACGCATGATCTGTCGACCTTTTTTCCCTTTTCTCTGTCTTTTTGCCAGGTTTAGTCTCTTCTTCTCCCATAGCTTCCTTTGTCTGCCTTTCCATCTTTTCCTTATTCCTCACACAACCTAAACATTATCTTGCAGACGATACTTCCAAAGAGAAGATAATTACACCTTACGAGTATCCATATGTCAATCTAGTCATGCAAGTTAATCAGTAACCTAAACTCTGCTAAGCTATCGGCTTTCCTGTGTGATTCAGGCAACTCATTCCATGCTTTAATGGGACTGGTTTTTGCGAGGATCTCGTTGAGATATAAACCAGAAATAAAAGGGGAGAGAAATCAAGTATATTGGGAAAAAGAAGAAGAAATGTCGATTTTTGATTTTATCAATCGTGTTATGTTTAGATTAGAAAATGTTGATTATTTGATATTCTTAGATAAATACCAATAGCCAACAGATGCGAAAAGCTGACAAGGGTTAGTAGTTTTAAACACTTCGGAGCTATCATCTCAGATGAGGGAACCAAACTTAAACTACTTATCCAAAAAGCACAGTCCACAGCAGTACTTGCAAAACTCAAAACCATATAGATAGACAAAGACATAGTCAATGACAACAAAATCAGACTGATGCGCTCCCTGGCCACATTCTTACATGCTTGCGTGTCTTGGACGCAGACTGTAGAGCTAGAGAGGAGGATCGTAAAAAAAAAATAATCAGATGCTACAGAAGGATCTTAGGTATTGTATTTGAAGACAACATCACACACACACACACAAGGTGTTAGTGATATGCCAAGCAGCATTGTGCTGGCCACATGACACCATCGTCAACATTTAGTTTCTAGGTATCAAATACTTTAAAAATAAACATACATTGCTGTTTTTTTTTTTCAATTAATGCTAAGAAAGCCTCCACATTGAAATATAATCTATGTGACTTAATCACTCGCTTCCTTAATTAAAATGACTTCACCCTAAACAACCAAATTAACACCAAATTACCAGAGAACGGAAGTTACATCTGCTAATTTTTGAGTTCTCTCCCATTATGTCTAAGAAATTCTCTTGGTGCAGTTCTGACTGGGAGGTCTAAAAGCGGTGTTTCGTCTGCTCTTTTAAAGATAAGAGTTCTCCCCCATTATCTAGAAGAAATTCTTCCTCTCTTGGACTCCTGATGGTCAATGGTGATTGTTAAGACCGAGTGAAAACCTTCGATGGTCAAACGCGTTTAGATCACGTACAAATTCGGACGGTCAATACAAACAAACTAACCGACAGACCAGCGTTGGCCCACGTGATGGACAGCAGGAAGTAAATGCAAGGTTTCGTGTGACGTAGTCATTCATGGTTAAGGTGGAACAGGCCTGAATCGATACGTAGACCGGTGTGTACGAATACATAGATGGACAAGACAGACAGACAAGACAGACGAATAGAAAGAAGACAAGGCTGGGGTTTGACGGGTGGAGTATACACGAATTAACTAAGTGGTTATCTAAAAATGTCTACGCTACATTGCAGTCATGAATATTTTTTTTTCGGGGGTGGAGGGGGGGCACGAAATACCAATACACGTTAGACATCACCACTAAATAATTATCGAGTCCGTTGGATCTTCAGGCGTTATTTGACACTGTCAACAAGAGATTCGATGAGCTGGATGCACTGCGGGCCGGATGTGGTCCACAGGCAGTATTTGGAGCATCGCATAGCTCATAGAAATTAAACACTTTAAGACATGATAATGATGATATGTATGTAGATACATGTATGTATGTTTGGTGGCTACAAGCTTAGAACTTTTACTGTAAATTATAAGAATAATCCTTAGAATTTTAAACCATTAAGACACTAAGACTTAGATAGGGTTAAAGCTGACATATTCTAATATGTAACAAACTTTTTAAAAAGTAATATTGCCTTTGTATGGCGCAGCTTTCATGCTTATAACATGCTCAGAGTGCTATGGTCTATGCTTATAACATGCTCAAAGGGCAATGGTCAATGCTTATAACACGCTCAGAGTGCTATGGTCTATGCTTATAACACGCTCAGAGTGATATGGTCTATGCTTATATTATGCTCAGAGGGCTATGGTCTATGCTTATATTATGCTCAGAGGGCTATGGTCTATGCTTATATTATGCTCAGAGGGCTATGGTCTATGCTTATAACACGCTCAGAGTGATATGGTCTATGCTTATATTATGCTCAGAGGGCTATGGTCTATGCTTATAACATGCTCAAAGGGCAATGGTCTATGCTTATAACATGCTCAGAGGGCTATGGTCTATGCTTATAACATGCTCAGGGTGCTATGGTCTATGCTTATAACATGCTCAGAGTGATATGATCTATGCTTATAACGTGCTCAGAGTGCTATGGTCTATGCTTATAACATGTTCAGAGGGCTATGGTCTATGCTTATAACATGCTCAGAGTGCTATGGTCTATGCTTATATTATGCTCAGAGTGCTATGGTCTATGCTTATATTATGCTCAGAGGGCTATGATCTATTCTTATAACATGCTCAGAGGGCTATGGTCTATGCTTATAACATGCTCAGGGTGCTATGGTCTATGCTTATAACATGCTCAGGGTGCTATGGTCTATGCTTATAACATACTCAGGGTGCTATGGTCTATGCTTATAACATGCTCAGGGTGCTATGGTCTAAGCTTATAACATGCTCAGGGTGCTATGGTCTATGCTTATAACATGCTTAGGGTGCTATGGTCTATGCTTATAACATGCTCAGGGTGCTATGGTCTATGCTTATAACATGCTCAGGGTGCTATGGTCTAATATCTTTGATATACAGGGAGGAGAACAGCGTATTTTGGAGAAGGCTTCCGTACTGCCTTTAGGCTCTCAGCAAACACAACTCAGCTCGATTGGAACACGAGTCCCTTAGATAAGCAGTCAAGCGGTTTAGCTGCTCAGCTACACGTCCCACAGATTTTAAACTCAGACTCTGCAGCCACAGTAAGAGAGTCATACCATTTCAATCCTTCAAGAATTATTCAATTTAGAACATGTTTTCCAAGGACCTAACCAATCTTTTTTAGGCGATTCTTTGAATTAATTCACAAATGTAGTCGATACGATATGAAAAAATCTTTTCTGATAATCGAACCTCCGTTTTCCAGTTGGCTTGCCTCCTCCCCCCCCCCTTATATATTCTAAAAGATCTAGAATCTCTATACCTAGCGTAAAAATGGTACAAAATAATTTTAACTTGTTGCCTGCTTGTTGGACAAGTTAAAACTGAAGAGTTGGTTAATAAAAAATCCCCAGACTTAAAAGTAGAGCACTTGAGATAATGGCGGTGATAAAATATTTATAATTATCGGTCAATGTTTTCAGGAGGAGATAATGGTGTAGAACTAGAAAAACTGGAAGCAGGCTTTAATTTTTAAGTTAATTCTTAGTTACCGACTTGTGGTAGAGTTTTGAAGTCTTGTCTTTAATGTGGATCATGTTTTTAAAAGGTCGCTAATTTGTTTATCAGCGGCTAGCGAAGATGGTGGTTTATGAATGAATCTCTTTATCTCTGTGTGTTCAACAAGTAGCACGTGACCTACATGAGTCCAGCTCGATGCTCTGTGTACTTTGATGTTCGTCCGTCTTGATCACAAAGCCGTCTCCGCCCCTGTCTTGCTCCAAGTTCTTCTATCACCCGCTCTTCATTACAGATACCAAATATATATAGGTCTGACCAGTAAAGTAGCAAGCGATTTGTACAAAATACTTCTATATGTAAACAAAATCAACAATTTATACTTTATAAAAAACTTTATATAGTCTAGGAAGAAATTGTTAATGCTTGATATAGGGGCCTATGTATATAAATACGAGTATTAGCATTTCTTCCATATTGTTGATTTTGCTTGGAATGTCTTCTCCTTTATTCATTGTGTGTATATTTAACAATTCAATTAAACGGCTCCCCCTTATCTGTTTTAACGATCCACTCTAACACATACCTTTAACCTTTGAATGACAGTATTTGTTTCATTGACTTGAACAGCCTGCTCTTTCTTTCCCTCTCTCTTTTTTTCCCTTTTTCTGAAACCTTTTTCTCTCAAGCCTGCGTCTCGTAATGCTCTCCCACTTAGACTTTTGACTTGAAACGGTCCGCTATTTCTCTCTGTGACCTTAGCCCTCTAACTCCCCTTTTTTTTGTATATCTCTTCCTCTCTCTCTCTCCTTCTTTCTCTCTGTGTGGAGGCCCCCCCCCAACCATCACTACGTTTGCACAATGCGCATCGTAATGCTTGCCCATATAGTCTCCTTCTCATTCTCCTCTTTTCTGTCCTTCTCTCTCCCCTTGCCTCCCTCTCTATCCTTGTCTCTCTATCCTTGCCTCTCTCTATCCTTGCCCCTCTCTATCCTTGCCCCTCTCTATCCTTGCCACTCTCTATCCTTGCCCCTCTCTATCCTTGCCACTCTCTATCCTTGCCCCTCTCTATCCTTGCCTCTCACTTTTCTCTCTGACACCCTCAAGCCGTTTTTTTTTTGCAACCTGCTTATCGTAATGGTCTCCAACATAGACTTTTGACTTCAATCGGAAAAAGGCCCGCCCCACACACGCACAAGAACATATCATTTTGGCCAGAAAATTCTAGTTTGACGTTTCTTAATCCCCCCAACCCCCAAACAAAAATCCAGATTGAAATATTTAAAAGGCTATCTTGTTGCTTTTCGCCTCCACCCCATTAAACCGTAATAAATAAAATCCTTTTATTAAAAAACATACACACTAATGAACATATGAATGGGTCCTAACTGATATTTTATGTTTACGAGAGAAAAAATATCAATTTGGATTTGTTAGTTACTGGTTAACTTAATAAAGTGTGCGCAATTGAAGAAATAAATACGAAATAATCAAAGATCTCATTGTGTTATAATCACTGACCATAGTCACTGACCTATGGTTTTGATAAATTTTGTACACACGTATTCAGGCAGTTTAAGAAAAAAAAAAATTATAATTTAAAATCAATTTTAAAAAAATACAGAAGTCTTTTGTGTTATTAAACCTTTGCATTTATGCTTTATAAAAAGAATGCGGTCTTTTAGGGAAATGCGGAAAGTCAAATACACAAGTTTATACTTACGTTGTTTTCAAGAATTGCGGTGTTCAGACTGCGAATTTTGAGAGAACAGTGTCTTGACAAGCACATACAAGGTAAAAGTACATACTAAACGATAAACAAGAAACTTAAGGACTTTATTTCTTATAGTGATCGACGTTACTATGAATATATTCGGATGCAGTGGCGTAGCTAGGGTGGGGTAGGAGGGGGGAGAATTTGAAGATACCCACTTGAGGGTTCCCAAATGAGTGTCCGAAATTTGTTTTTAAATAAATAAAATATTACGTCACTGTCATGTAGTCTTGCTTTTCACGTTGTTATTAAGTAAGTTGTATGTATTCTACACAGAGTATTAACTCTTTCCGTGGGGGGTTTCTCTCAATTTCAAGGATTAGCTTCCATAGCGCTGACTAGTGCTTTGTTTTTCTCAGGAAGTAGCTTGGTATATTTAATATGGAGATGAACAGATTCCAAAGGCTGGAAAACCATGTGGACACCTTTGGGCTTCTTCTGAACCAATACACCTAATGGAGTATGTGGATGATGTCACACTGATGAAAACTGACTTACTTCTCCTGTTCGATTAAATACAGGTAAATCGCTTATCAATGATGTCATTCATGCACAAACACTTTTCATCAACAAACCATTGCCACACTAACCAATTGACATATTGAGGAAGCTGGCTTCATATGGTAATGATGTGTGCTCAAACCTTGCAACATCCATTCGAATACTGCTAACTCAGGCAACTTCCACTGCGTCACTGACAGATCATTTTCAAAACCCAAGTTAATCAAAAACTCATGAGTACAATGACGCAAGAAAGGCTTATCATGGCTTTAATGTCAGTGAAGTCACAAATACTAGACACTATCGATGTAGAGGATGTTATAGATGCCTTCGCTGCACAGAATGTACGGCGTGTCGCTTGTTCATTATTTCGCCAATAAACAATTTTTTCATTCATTAAAAGAGTGTTAACGGCTATTTCCTGTTAATTTGACTGATATACTGAACCAATTTGAATGTTGGGATACATATTTATTTAGTACATTATCTCTTGTCATGATGTCGAATGTCAAAATGCAAGGGGCCACCAAAGACGTCAATACCCTCGGGCCCCCAAATTCCTAGCTACGCCCCTGTTCGGATGAATCTATAAAGGGACCAACAACAACGTTCCAAGTCTTATAGATAACATGTCCAGTCACAAACGAATTCATTCAATTCGTAGGAGTTGTCTCATGATCTTGAGTCGGCCCCGCTACAATCACTATTGTCTTGGACAGTGTAGCGATGTGTTGACAGGAATTAAAAAGGAAAAGAATCGAAACGAGAAGGAACACAGAGTAAGTCAGATAAAAAGAATATATTGCTGGAAAAAAATGTTGTAAAATATTACTGTCTCCTCGCAAGCACCAGAGATCTACCAACCTTATAATAAACAGGCTTATTGCTATAAGAAAAACAAATGCCAAGATGACAAAATACATTTTACAAAACACTAAATAACAGGGCCGGACTTAACCTTTGTGACCAGGAAGTCATGGAAAGAGAACAAGTAATCTACTCGGCGGCGACTACTCATTTGTATTTTATATAACGGTTTGGACTTGTCTTTCTACGTGTTACCTGTTACCTGTTACCTATCCCTTAGTCTGGTGGACCGTTGGGGCGCCATGCAAGACTTGTGGACCATCTTTCTCCATTCCTCTCTATCCTTTGCCCTGTTTAAAACCTCTTTCAATGGTAGGCCTGTCCATTCTTTGATGTTGTCTTCCCACCGCTTTTTCTGTCTGCCTCTTCTTCTTTTTCCTGGTACTGTCCCCTGGAGGATGGTCTTTGCGAGTCCCGAAGATCTTGTTACATGGCCATACATTTTGAGCTTTCGTTTCTTCACTGTATTTAGCAGGTCATCATGGGGTCCGATCGCTGCAGTAACCCTGTCTCTAATCTCTTGATTTGTGATGCGGTCTTTAAATGTGATGCCTAGGATCCTTCTGTAGCATCTCATTTCCATTGCTAGGCTAGGATCCTCCTCTCTAGCTCTGCAGTCAGTGTCCAAGACTTGTTAAATGTGTAGGTAATGTTACTTGTTAGTTAAGTGCATCGAATACACCCGTACAAGAAACACAGACATCTCCAGAGTAATCTGTCCAGGTCAGACAGCCATTAGCAACTCCAAGGTCATGGCTTTTCAGAGTTTGCTCTACCTGTTGGACTAAGTTCATCATTTCCAGAGCTCGCGAAACAACCAGTAATTTAGCTGTCAACATCATCAAAGAGCAGCACATAAATATTAACATCCCTAAGTTAAGTGTGACAGAAACCAAATCATGCTGTCATAGTGTGTCAGTAAAAAGCTCCCCCTTCTAGACCTTGTGGTCTATAGGGTAGATGATGTAAAAAGTCATCTGTTTCTGTGGCCTACCGTTTACGAGAGCGTCATGTGGCCATCACAACGACCAATTAATGACAGGTACCATTAGAGCTGGGTGGATTCAGAGGCCCTTTAAATTAAAAATCACAGTCTTCACCACAGTGGCGTAGCAAAGGAGGGGGGAGGAGGGAGAGAATTTGAAAATCCCCCCGGGCCCCCACTTGAGGGGGGCCCCCAAATTAGTGTTTTTTTACATTAAAAATTAAATATTACGCAAAATGTAGGGCCCGAAAGAGGTCTGTCCCCCACGGGCCCGAAACGATGAAAAATTTCTAGCTACGCCCCTGTTTCACCAGGATTCGAACTCAGGAGTCATGAAGATCAGGATGCTCCTGGAAAACTGAAAGAAGGTCTTGAGAAGCCAGTCAGGCGTAGGGTAACGGAGGACTCCATCTCTCTTCGCCTCCACCTGGCGTCTTCGTGCAATCGTCCGGCCGGGGGAAATGAATAGGCTAAAAACGAGAGCGAACATAGCCTCCAACGGGCGCTCTAGTGAGCATACAAGTACGTGATGAGGATTGAATAAAGGCTTGCTAACCCTGTCCCAGCCACTGCATCGTTCCCCAGCGGCCACTCATAGGCTCGGCCTCAGGCCTTCACAAAGAAGTAAAAAAAAAAAAAACACCTTATGACGTTTGCTAAGTAGCCATGTCTCAAAAATTCCCAACTTTTCATCATGGAAACGGGATAAAATCCCTTCCATGCTCATTGTTCATTAAAAGTATCATCTCGAATTGTTTTGGACATTTCGACAAGGAGTTAGGAAACTGTACACTGTGCTAAATTAATTCACGTATTTTGTAATTATATTCTTGTATAAGGTACGCCTATAACTTTAAAGATTAGGGCTATTAAAAGAAAAAGAATCCGTCAATTGAAATGATTTTAGAAAAAAAAAATGTAAAGTCCCCCTTCAGACCTTGCGATCTATGGGGCAGATGATGGTCTGTATCTATGGCCCACAGTTAACGAGGGTATCATGTGGCCAGCATAATGCCTTTACTTTTCCCCAACTAATGTCGGACACCCATAAGAGTCGTTAGAGCTGGGTGGACTCAAAGGAGCCCTAAAATCCCAAAACTCAAATCCCAGTCGTCACTAGGATTCGAATTCTGAATCATCGGTTCGAAAGCCAAGCGCTGTACCACTCAGCCACCGTGGCTCATGAAAGGATTCTGGAGAGACACAATGGTGTGGAGAAAGTCTGCTTGATGTACTTTCAAAAGTGACTTTGATCTTTTGACATGCTATACGTCATTAAAAATCACTAACCGGAACAAGTAACAGGAGACGAAATGTTTCGTTGCGCGATTTGTTTCGGCGAACACACACACACAGATGCTCAAAGATAATCACACAAGCGCACGCGCTGCGGGTAATGCGTGTATTGTGATTGGTCATTTATCCTCTCCATCCCCACCTTCTCAAATGAAGTAAGGATACCATTTAAAACATGTGGAATGGATACATCCTCTTGACTCTCGCGGTCATCTTGATACATTCTATTGACTGTCGCGGTCATCTTGATACATCCTCTTCACTCTAGCAGTTGTCCTGTTCAGATGATGATCCGACTCTGATTGAAGTAATGGGAGAGCATGTAAAATCGCTCCAGTAAATATTTATTTGTTACGTTTTGTTGTTTTATTTGTTACAATGTCAGTGTCATCCAGACGACAACATGCTCAATGTCACGTAATGGAGGAACTTGTCGAATTTTTATGTAGGGTTTTACGTCATCACTGCTAATAAAATTAGTGATGGGTTATCTTTCTTTGATTTCCTAGAGTTGTCTATCCTAGCATCTTTTTATTTAAACTTTGCCGTTTGATTAATTTCTTTGATCATAGTTGTTCTGTTTGTGTATGCAACATACGCTGCTATAATTACAGTTTTTAATTAATTTTAAGACGTTGCTTGAAAAAAAATATTTGATCTTTTGTAGATAATTAAAATGTCTGAAAATTGATCAAGAAGATCAAGGTCTGGGATGATCAAAGTTCACGCAATATTCAGAGGAATTCTAAACACGAACGATCTTTCGGTATTTAGATGTACAAAGTATAAAGTGGGGTGGGCAAGAGGAGGAGAGGTTAGTGGGTCGGAAAGAAAAGTTTGAAACTCTCATTCATTGGAAAAAAGAATTTATCGATCATACCTTATCGATTGATCTTCCTTCGATTAGTTGAACCAAAGATTAAGATAAGCTTTGAAATCTTTGAAAGAAATACACTTTTGAGTATCCTTTTATCCATGTGTGTGTTTCTATGGTGACAGTGAGAAGAAGTTAGAGATTGGTTGATGCGGTGTGAAAGAGTTTACAAAATGTGATTTTTTAGTATGAGATTTGTTTAAACTACCATTTTATGTGGAGGCGCGGTGGTTGAGCGGTAAAGCGCTTGGCTTCTGAACCTGGGATCCCGGGTTCAAATCCCGTTGAAGGCTGGGATTTTTATTTCGGAATCTAATGGGTACCTGACATTAGTTGGGGGAAAGTAAAGGCGGTTGGTCGTTGTGCTGGCCACATGACACCCTCGTTAACCGTAGGCCACAGAATCAGATGACCTTTACATCATCTGCCTTATAGACCACAAGGTCTGAAAAGGGAATTTTTTTACAATTTTCTGTTATTACTAAAATGTACCAAATTTATTTCATGAATAGAATGTATCTATGTTGTAATAAAAGTTCTATTTAGTGTTGCTCACAGATAACTTATTTAAAGGGAAACTCTCATAGTTTGTCAAATTTTAGTTATTGACATATTTAAATTCTGCGCAAAAAGTTGTAGTAGTAAACATTATATCATTTTTTATTTAAATGCTTAGAAAATTTTATATTTAATAAATTGGACAGTAAATCTGCCACGCCTCCTAAAAAACGGGGTTCTTTGAAATTCTGTTTTTATCTTAGACATACGTCACTTCCATCAACAATACTGAAAGGGAAACTAGATTTAACCAATCATATCGCTTCTTTCTTACAGTAGCTGTCAGTCTCTTAGGCTTAGTGACGGTATAGTCCAGAGCTATGCAATAGTTTTATATATAGAGAGAGAGGGAGATGTAAAAGCATTAGGATAACCAACTCGAAAAAAAAACATTTTCATCTAAACCTCTCCCTATCCCAAGAAGTAAATATATCATGTGTCTGACTGTTTCGAACAAACTGGTCAGTGTAAGGCTAGTCTAGACTACGTGTAGTCGGTCATGACAAGACAACCAAGCGATAATGTTTGTTGTGTGTTAAGTGGTCAGGCGAGAAAATATACACTGCGTGGTTAGTCAAGCATGTAAATCTCCTTTTAATACGCATTTTGTTCTTTGCTTACAAGATCCTAGATCTAACCGTATAGACGGCGATTTATTTTTTTAATGAGAATTTGTACTGTGGTCTCACGCTATAAAATGAGTCAATAGATTAAATTAATAGGTTAGTGTGACGTCACATAGAAACCCGGTGAAAGTCTGACTGTTTTGGATGCGCAGAAAAATAACGTCAGAAAAACATCATTTACTAAGTTATTATTTCAAATAAAAAAAAAAAGAATAATATATTCATTATCTGTGAATCAAAACACATATTATATCAAAAATTGTCAAAACCATCGGAGTTTCCCTTTAAGCTTGTAAGTTTATAATATGCCTATTGCAGTTGAGTTGTCTACCAGTAGTTTGGTGCTTCAAAAACAATCCCTTCAAAAGTTTCACTGTTTCTTTTTAGTGAAGTCTGCGCGTTATTTTTAAACGAAACAAATGTCTAGATTTTAATTTAAAATTGGAGGCGCCGTGGCTGAGCGGTAAAGCGCTTGGCATCTGAACCGGGGGTCCTGGGTTCGAATCCTGGTGAAGGCTGGGATTTATATTTCGGGATCCTTGGGCGCCTCTAAGTCCGACCAGCTCTAACGGGTACCTGACATTAGTTGGGGAAAAGTAAAGGTGGTTGGTCGTTGTGCTGGCCACATGACACCAGCATTAACCGTAGGCCACAGACTCTGGAATCAGATGACCTTTACATAATCTGCCCTATAGATTACAAGGTCTGAAAGGGAACTTTACTTTTTTAAAAAATATTTTAATTTAATGTTGCTGCCAACTGGACCAAACCCGAAGTCACTGCCAGTGTTAAAAAAAAACGGAGAAGTCTTCCATCCTTAAAGTACGGCTCACCAGCACCCTGCTATCTGAGAAAACTCCTTAGGCCTCATTGGTTCGGAACTGCCATATCTCCCAGCCACTCTGCCAACCTCTCACTGCGACCACACGATGAGTTTACGGAACTTTGAGCTCAACTTTCTAGAACAATCTTGTTTCTCCACAAGTAGTCAACACTTCCTTCAGATCAGCGATATAGTTTGTATCTTGCTGCTTAGATTTTTTTACCAGACTTTCTCAGCTAGATGGTTCTAGCAACGTTCGGACATGTCATGATTCAAGGGAAATCTTTGATTTCCGGAAAGTAAGCATCTTGGCCTCTGTCCCAATAAATCGGTTGACCCCTGACCTTTTAAGATTCTATTTGCATTTTCCTTAGAGCTCTTTTTCACTTTTCCAGATCGGTACTAGCTCTTCAAATGATATTTTGTCTATATATATATATAGGCAGTACGGGAAAACCTTTTCCTAGATATCCCTTCCTAAACTGGTCCAAACTGGTCCAAAAATGAGTTTGGACCAAAGTGCTCTAAGCATGCTATAAGCATGAAAGTTACGATATACAATTTGTGTGTGTGTGTGTGTGTGTTTCTGCTTTTCATTTCTGTAACTGTTGGATTATACCCCGCTCTCTCCCCCCCCCCCCCAACCAAAAAAAAACAACAACATACATAAACACTTTAGGATTGTGATGAGTATTTAGTTTAGCTTCTCTCCAAAGAGATGGCGTCTGGCTAAATGGTATTTGCAAGATGTGATGTGTTTGTTATTCTCCGGCCGTCACAGGTTTGGGCTGATAGTTACACACAAGCTGTGGCCTCTGCATTAAATGGTGGATATTTTGAATTGTAGGCGATAATTAATTCACTGCAACATAAATGAGATGATTCTAGTTGGTACAAAAGGGAGAAAAATGTCATTTACGATTTGCTGTTAACGAGCAGACGACAGATTTATCTTCTCTTGGCCACCAAGCACTATGAAGGTAAACTGTTTGTTCAAATGTATATTCACTTGAAAAAAATGAAATTAATTCATTAAAAAAAGTATGTCATAATTAAAATCAAAAATATATTTATGGTGTTTAAATTCTAATTCAAAAAATATGAAGGGAAAATCAGCTGTTACAGTTAGTTCAGGTTCTTTTGAAATGTACATGCATCATTACAGTGACACCTGTCCCCCTCCCCCTCCTTTGTTGTGTTAAAGACTAGAAAAATTTTCAAGATAAGTAAAAATATATCTAAAATTTTTATCTAGCAAAAAATCCAAAATTGATCTAACTTGAGTTAACTTGAGTTATTCCTTTTGATTCCAAGTGGAGAATAGGGCGCAACAGCACTTCGACATCGGACTCTGTTTTGGTCAACTCTGCTCGGGTCATGTCCATCCGGACATCTTTGCTTCTTGGTCTATCGATTTCCTCCATGTTTTTTTTTTTTTTTTGTCATCGGTTGATTTGTCAGCCCACCATCATCTGATGGACTTTGACTGGTGTGCGTCATAGGCTCTTCTTAAGTGGAATCACCCTTTTAAACCAGGGTCTTGGTTTTTTTAGGCTTTGCCTTGTTGTGGTTTCTGAAGCTGTGCATTTTTTTAAAAGGTTGAGATCACTATACACACACGCCCTACCCCCCTCTTTGGTCTGGGCTTGGGACCGAAAAGAAGCTTCGCGAAAGTTGCCTCTTGGTGGAGTTAGACTTACTCCTTATCACAACAATGTTGTTGTTTTGTCTTATTGTTGTTTTAATAAGCAGTGTAATAAATCACTCTTTTTGGTTTACAAAAACAATGTCTACCAAGCAGTGGTTCTCTCAACCCTTCTATATGGATCTGAGACATGAGTATTTTACAGACAGCAACCAAGACTACTTGAACGCTTTCACCAAAGAATTTTTCGCTCCATCATGGACATATGGTGACAAGATCGCACTGAAACAGCGATGTCCTTTGCGAATGCCGGTATGGACAGTATATAGGATTTCTTATGGTGCAACTGTTACGACGGGCATGACACGTATCCCGTATAACCAATTTAGGCGCCAACTTGCTATAACTAACATAGAAGAGAGCACCTGGTTGCATGCGGCTTCGGAAAGAGACATCTGGAGGTCACTTATAGGAGCCGAGGAATACACATTTGAGTCCAAAAGAAAATCCGCTGTCGAGGACACCAGTGAGCACTGGTTATGTCTGCGCTGGAGTAGCAAAATATGTAGATCACAGCTGGGGCTGCATAACTACGGGAAATACTACATTCCTCATTAATCTTCGGACTCGAAGACAAGCCTTATTATTGTTTAATTAGCAGCTCAGACTAATGCGTTAATTAGTATGGCTGTCTAGTCGTGTGATGTAGTCGAGGCTATTTATTCATGCCGATCAAATTTGACATTCCTTGCACTGTAAAAGACCATACAACGCAACAAAATTAAAATTTTCAAAAAGTATTTTAAACGATGATTCTTAATAACTTCACATGGTGTAAAATCAACGAAACTATAAGACAAGAAGTAATTCAATTAGAAATCGTGTTACAAACTCATTTCGTCTATGATGTAAAGATCTGAACAAACAAATTTTTACGTGTCAATTCCATCTGTCCATTGTGCAAAACATATAGTAACATAAAGTCTTCCTTCGGCTAAATAGAACGTAATATAAACATTTTGTAACTTTCGAAATTTAAAATAATTTCATAGGACCCGCAATTTTATAGGACCCGCTCTAATTTAAAGTG